>NEWO01000025.1:3201059-3240035 GCA_003013225.1 Phalaenopsis aphrodite
TTCTAGAGCACACAGTGGCAATCCAAGGAAGTGGTGTGAGTGCTAGACAAGAAGCAGGGCGCAGCGGCAAGATGTGGTAGCAGTGCAACAGTAAACAAAGGGTGTTGGGCAGCAAGCTGGAGGCGGTGGAAGATGCGGCAAGTAGTCGGAATTGAATTGGGATGATTAGACAACAAGCAGGGAATTGTGTGATAGTGCAAAAGCAAGCAAAGACGGCTAAAAGGTAGAAAATAGCAGGGTGTAATAACATGACAACTTTTATGGGCGGATGAAGCTGGGATGGAGCGGTTGGGAGCGATGTGGGAGGATGCGGAAGGGGGTAGGAAAAGATAAACATCACCTAAGGAGAGGGATACAACCGAAACACCACTCAAACCCCTGGATACAACCCTCGAAGGAAGAAAAACAAATGACGACGGTTATAGACAAAACAATTAAAAAAAAAATGAATCCAAATTCTAAAACACACATATATAGGAAAGGATTAAAGTGAAACAAATGATGATAGAAAAGAAATCATAAAAGGAAAACAAGGCTTACGACCCGTCTCCCACCTCCTGCGCTCGTAGGAGCCGCAGTAATGTACCGTATTGTAGCATAAGTCGTATAAGCAGGGAGGGGAAGGGGAGTGAGCTTTGAAATTATTTGTCAAAGCTTCTGTCTCTTCATAGTGGTCAGGCTGGTCATGTTGGTGGCGAGCTATAATAACTTTTCAAGAAGTCACTCTTGTTGCATTGTCATTCCAAAGCACATCCTTATAAAATAGATATCCATCTACTTTTGACACAACCTAAGATGTAATTCCCCAAAGTAACTCTCGAGTCATTAGTTTCGTAATTTGACTCTTCCCTTCCTTGTAATTGACAAGATGTATCTAGTAAACAAGTATGTTAGGAGGATTCAATTTTGAGACGAAAACTATGGCAGGCTGTGCCACTCTCACTAGAAGCCACTCAGGAGAGATGTCTTCTCTAAGTTGCCTTGTGTCTAGAGTCTACTCCTCAATCTCAAGTTTGAAATCTTCTTAAGTTGCCTTGTGTCTAGAGTCAGACTTCTCAATCTCATGGCTCTTTGGAATATCCAAAACCATTTCTGTTGATGCCCCTCTGAACGACTGTCAATAATGTAGCCTAAGGCACCATAATCTCATCCTTTGCAAGAACAATTATTACATCGAATTCACTACCTTCTAGAACTATTACTCTCAACTCAGCTGAAATGTCTCCTAAGTTCCACTCGAATTGATGGTGTCTTTTCCTCACAGGCTGGCAGCTGGTACTCTTTTATGTCCTCACTTGTGTCTACTATGTCATTGCTCATTTCTTCAACTGCTCTCTGATCTGTGAAAGAGATTAGTCTTTTGGTTGTACGATTTGATTCAATACGCCCAAATCTGTGGCACTTAGAGACATTTCTTGGCTGGGATGGATTTGGGAAAGCGAATCAATTCCCTTTCTCCACTTTGAACTAGTGTCTCCTCAGACAAGGTTAGCATGAATGTTCCTCTGGGTGTACTCTGATTGTACGATTCTGAGGTTGAACCCTGCCTGTAAAAAGTGGTAGTCGCCCTATGATATGGTCTCTCCACATGTAAAACTAAGGTATGAACACCACAATCAGGCTTTCGACGATAATTTCTTTGGTTACATGGCTAGTTTTTGGGTGAGGGTAGGTGAAAGGTGTGGAAGTGTGATGTAGAGTGAGAAAAAAAATTTTAGATGGAGATAAGTTCAAGTTTGGCGGATGTTAGAAACTCTAGTATAAGATTCGTGTTAGTTTAACTTTGATACTAAATGATACCGGAGTTAACCTAAAAACCACAACAGAATGATAATTTTATTGTTGAAATTCAAAAGGGTTACAAACAATACACTTAAAAATAGGAAAACAAGGAAACCAATACAAAACTCTCTAGGGTGAAGAAAAAACGGTGGTCTGCTGCGTGTCAAGGTAGTGGAAACAGAGGATTGTAGGTGGTAGAGAGGGTTCGCGGTAGCAAGGGGAAAGTGGGTTGGTCATAAGATAACAAAAATAAGGTTGTTGAAAGTTGAAACGCGTTGCAACAAGCCGGAAAGTGGTGTGACGATTGCACAACAAGTGACAAGGTGCGACAATCAACAATGGGGTAGCGGGAGGGTGCAGTAGCAAGCTAGAATTTACCTGCGACGACTGGATAACAAGCATGGGATTGTGGGATGGAGCAACAACAAGCAACAACAGCTAGAAGGTAGAAAACTGCAAAAAGAGACAACATGATAGCTTTTCGGATGGCTGCAACAGGTATGGAGCAGTTGGGAGCAATGTGGGAGGATGCGGAAGGGGTAGGGGAAGATAAACGCCACTTCGGGAGAGGGATATAGCCGGAGCACCACCCAAACCTCCAAATACAGCTCTCAAAGAGAGAAAAACGAACATCGGTGGCTGCCCTAATCAAAACACATGGAAAAAATACAAATTCGAACTCTAATACATGCATAAATATAAAATGACTAAAATGAAGAATAATAGGAAAGAATTCATAAAAGAAAGGAAAAAGAGGCTAACAGCCCGTCTGTCATTGCACACGGTATTGTACCTTTAGTCTCAAAAAGAGGGGGAGGGGGGTTGGGGCGCGTCCAACTCCCATGTCATCTATGTGATCAACTATGACTTGCGTGGCTTACAGCTCAAGAAGCTCACAAATCCGGCCTTTTTGTAGTTTGCAAACATTATTGCAGCTCCCAACTCCAACCTCTATAGCCTATAAATATTATTGCAGCTCACTATCACGACAAATGTGACCAACTACGGCCTACACAACTGAAAATTCACATAGTTTCTAACTCCGACCCTTGTGGCCGATAAAAGTTATTGTAGCTCATTCTTATGACTTACATGACCAACTACGAGCAACGTGGCTCATAGCCCGCATGCCTCTGTGGCTTACAAACAATATTACAGCTCCTAACTCTAATCTCTATGGCCTACATAAACTAATGTAGCTCACCATTACGGTCTATGTGACCAATTACGACATATGTGGCTTACAGCTAACGTAGCTTTCAACTATGGTCCCTGTGACCTACAAAAGTTATTGTAGTTCACCCTTATGACCTATATGACCAACTAGACGTGACTTACAATTCATGTGCCTTTGTGGCCTATGTACAGCTTCCAACTCCGACCTCTATAGCCTAAGGACTTCATTGTAGTTCATCACCATAATTTATGTGATCAACTACGACCTAAGTGGCTCATAACTCATGCAGCTTCCAACTCCAACAACTATGACCTATGGACATTAGTGCAGCTCTCTACTACGGCCTACATGGCCGACTGTTGTCATTACAAACCTCAGCTATGGCCTTAGTGACCAACTAACATTATGGCAGCTCACTATTGAGGTATATGTGACGTGACTGACAACTCAGGTAACTTCAACTACAATCTACTTGACTCACTGCTACTGCAGCTTTCAACTACAGCCTTGGTGGCCAACTAACGTTAATACAACTCTCCACTACAACCTATATGGCCAACCGACATTCCTGAAGCTACAATGACCTATATAGCCAACAACTACTACAGCTTTCAATTACGAACCCTACGACAAGCTAAGGCTATTACAAACCATCAAGAACTACTTTTGTTGTAGCTCATATACAACTATCAAAACCGGGCCACTATTGTACTTCTACAATTCAATCTTTCCTAATTCGAGAAGAGTTAGCCTATGTACTCACAATTATCTAGTGAACTACTTCGACTGGGCCAGGTAACGTGATATTTTCCCTCTAAGATTTTTCACGTAAAAAAACAAGGGGGCCCCCCCCGGTAAGTCCCTAATAACCGGGGGCCCCGCAAACTTTCAAAAAAACCCAAAAAACAAATTAAAAACCCAACAACAAGAAAAATTCAAAAACCAAAAAAAAAGGTAATGGTGGTGGTGCTGGTGCAACAAAAAAGGTTATTCCTTCCAAATTTAAAATTAACATAAAATAATTTATGAGTCATCACTCATAAATAAATAATATTGTAGATAAGCCGATCTTTTTTTACGAGAAATCAGCCCAACTCACATTACTAAAACCCCTTCACCCTTAAACTAAAAAGATACCACTAAATCCGCAAATAAAAACCCATATGGACAAGCAAACAAACAATTGGCTAAGGCGTATTGGCCAAAACAAAATTGATAAACTTTCAGGAACTTCATCCTATAAGAGCCCGTATACAAGTGAGACCCATTGCCCTTTTCAGATTTGACACAAAAAGTGGACTTCCTGATCATAAAAAGCAGTATGATGTGCAAAAAGAAATATACAAAAAAAAAAAAAAAATGCAAAGATTATGCATGTTAGAGAGCCTAGCTTACCTAAAGAAGCAAGGCGGCAAAACCATCCATGTCAAGCTAAACAGATCGTCGTGATCAAATTTCTTCTGCCATATGGCTCCCACA
The DNA here is from genome assembly GCA_003013225.1 of Phalaenopsis aphrodite. Classification (NCBI taxonomy): domain Eukaryota; kingdom Viridiplantae; phylum Streptophyta; class Magnoliopsida; order Asparagales; family Orchidaceae; genus Phalaenopsis; species Phalaenopsis aphrodite. The sequence goes on from NEWO01000025.1 coordinate 3,205,498, forward strand.
GCTACCGTGCTGAATTAGCAGCTTTAGTCCAGGCATCATCCTGGCTTGGTGCTGCTTCACTGAAGCTGTTGTGATTAGGGCTTTGGCTTCGGCTTCGACTACGATATCCACCATCATTGTCAGTCGGGCCTGGACTGAAACTAAGGTAGCAGCCACTGCTGTCACCACCACCATTTCCCCCATAGTTTCTATGATGCTCATTTCTGTGATCACCATTACTATCTTGACCCTGACGTCCAAGAGAGTATCTGTAAATGTCATCAAATATGTGCAGATAACAGCATTTTCAGCAGAGGAACTGGAAAGCTAATTTATATCAATTTGCATGAGAAGCAACAATGTAGCTCAGAAAGATTACTAGCGTTTAAATGAGCAAATATAAACAATGATAAGAACTACTTAGATAACAAGAACCACAAAAGTGATAACCATAGAATGATGCAACGTTATGCAAATATTGTTATCGAATTGAAGCAAAGAAGAAATTTTTGAGTGGTTAAAGTAAATATTTATTTAGAAACCTGTCCTGTGAAGAGCCCTGATCATTATAGCCATAACTGGAATCAGACGCCCACCGTCGGAATTTTGTTCCGTAACCACTGCGGGATGCCATGTCCCGTAGCTCTGAAGGAACTTGTTGATCTGCCCCTTCCAACACTTTAACGAGATCTGAGGCATACTTTGAATCCTGGTCACAAAAAAATGTGTAAGCCACTCCAGTTGCACCAGCTCTACCAGTTCTTCCAATTCTGTGGACATAGTCTTCAACACCAGTAGGGAAATCATAATTAATCACAAACCTGGGAAAAAGAATTCAACCCCAGTGGGAAAATCATAATTAGTCACAAATCTGGGAAAAAGAAAAGGTAATAGTGATATCACATCACCTTCATCTTATTGCCAGCAAAATTTTTAAGGAATATATAATAAATATGCAAATCAAAGTTTCAAGTTTGAGATAGTTACAAATTCCTCAATTTAACTGAGCGCATTTGCAAAACTATAAATGAATAAAGAATATTACAATAAACAGATAAGCAGGCCACATATGCCATGCATTGGTTTTGCAAAGATGAAAAGAACATAACTTGAATAATTACCACTAGCAACCTGGATTACAAAATTTAAATAGCTTGTTTGAGATCAATTTTGTTTTTTTTTTTGTCTTTATTTTTATTTTTTATTTTGTTTTTAAAAAGATATTTGTTTAAAGTGTTTTTTATATATCTTATTTTTTATTTCTAAAAACAAATTAACATATATTTGAAAACACTTAAAATAACTTTCACATATTTTTGAGTGCTTTAAAAAATAGTCATATTTTAATCAAACATGTCAATCATAATTTATTTCAAATCAAAACATAAAGAAAACATAATAAAAAAAAGAAATAAATATAAAACAAAAGTGATCTCAAACGGCATAAAAGAATTCAGATTTGCATCAACCTGATATCTTTGATATCCAATCCACGTGCTGCCACATCAGTTGCCACAAGTATGGGTGATTTCCCACTTCGAAAGTCACTAAGCACCCGATCACGCTCCATCTGAGACTTGTCACCATGAATTGCAGAAGCACCAAATGGACCTTCAAGATACTCAGCAAGCTGATCACACATTCTCTTCGTAGAACAGAACACGATGTATTTCGATGGGCCGTTCGAAAGCAAAATCTGTTCCAGTCTGCGTCGCTTCTGCATGTTTGAAATGACTTCTACATGCTGTAATTGATCAAAACGAAAACCATTCAGCGAAACGATATAATAAATTTTTAGCTCATGTAATAAAAAATGGGCAAATTAGTAGAGAGCTTCCAGAGCCACTGTCTATACCTGGGTAATAGCTTTATTCGCAGCAAGTTCGTCTACGCTGCCAATATTAATCTGAACTAGTTTAACAAGTAAATCCGATGCAATCTTTCTGACCTCCTTTGGCCAAGTAGCAGTGTACATAAGAGTCTGGCGCCTGGGTGGTATTTCTTTCACAATCTTCCGTATCTGTGGTTCAAAACCCATGTCGAGCATGCGGTCAGCCTCATCAAGAACGAGGTATGAGACTTGATCAAGGTTCAACCTTTTCATCTCTAAAATGTCATTCAGCCTTCCAGGAGTTGCAACCACGACATGGACTCCACGGTCAATATCTCTCAACTGGGGACCTTTAGGAGCTCCACCATACAAACACTTAGACATGTAACATCAAAAACTTGATCAATTGAGATATAGAGAATCAATAACTTCATGATAATTAGGAATAGTATCATATAGCATCAAAACAATGGGATATAAGGACACAACTGTAAATTCCTATAGTACGGCAATATAAATATCTTTTACTAGGGGAAGTTGATAATTTGATAGACTGGGTCACAGTATAGAAACTTACAGCACATAAAATTCGTGAAGATTTTCCAAACTTAGTAGCTTCATCATGTATTTGAGTCGCCAATTCTCTGGTTGGTGACAAAACCAGAACAGTCGGGCCCATTCTAGCATCTTTATTCAGGCGCTTAAGATGGATGAAACCTGGAATAAGATAACCCAATGTTTTGCCTGATCCTGTTTTAGCAACAGCGACAATATCACGGTCCTGCAAAGCGATTGGCCATGATTGTGCTTGGATCGGAGTAGGTGCAGAAAAACCAGCATGACCTATCTGCAAAACAAAAAACGTACCAAATGTCATGAGGAAGCAGTTCATTTTAACACGGAACATTCAGACAAGACTATAGTTCAAAGCTGCAAAAGAAGCATGTTAAGGATGAAACAGTCTAAACTAAACCAAAGAAAAACCCAGGTCCTACAAAGTAGCACAAAAGAATCATCATGGATCACAGATAATTTCTCCTTGGAATTTTGAAAATCCATTTGAACTGTTTCATTTGCAGCGGTGGTTAGTCCTTTCAAACAATTCCCATTAGAAAACGCGTCAAATAGCATTGACTTAAATCATTAATAATTATCAATAAAACAATGGGGAAAACCACAAGATTGATTAAGTATTGCAGAAAAAAAAGATATATTCCTTAAGATAAACTAAAGTGCTGATGATATACAGATATAAGTGCCTTTGAATATAGAAATTACATGCTAAAATAAATTCATATTAGACTATTAGAATAATAACGGCTATCCATAGCCGTCATTAATATGCAGATATTTATATTATTTATTTTATTTGTTTTTTCTATTCATCTTTATTCTGTTTTTATTTATTTTCTTATGAGTGTCCCTGGTAATAGAGGTTTATATACCTCTATTTCTATCAATAAAATATGCTGCTCTACTTCAATATTTCAACATAGTATTAGAGTTGAGTTCAAACCCTAGATCCTAGCCACCCTCAGCCTTCATTGTAGGATCTCCCGCAGGGACTCCTAGCTGTCGGCCCTTTCCTGCTATCTCCTGCAGCCACCGGCCCTCTCGGGTTGTCTCCTACAATTACCGGCCTCCTTGACAACCGTTGGCCTCTTCTGTAGTCGTCAAACTCCTCCTTGCAATGTAGATTCTCCCACTGGCCTTCCCTGCAGGTCCTCCCGGTTGTTTTCTCTGGCGCTTGTTCTCTCCTTTAGTTTTCTGGATTACCTGCATTTTTATTCATCATTCGGTGACCTACAGTTGAAATTCGGTTGTCTCAAAATCCCAACCACACCTCTTTTGGCTCAGTTGGAATCATGGCGGACTCCTCTAGCACTAAACCATCCTCAGAAAGCATTCTTGATTTCACTGAAGATTCGACTCCAACCTCCGTTCAAACCTCTGTTCCAGTGCAGACCCGAGGACTAGAAACCAACATGGACTTCTTGATCACAACTCACAAACTGAACAGCGATAATTTTCTCCAATGGTCCCAAGCAGTGTCCTTATTCATCAAGGGGAGCGAGAAATTCGATTACCTCATAGGTATGATCCGAGAACCTCCATAGACTGACTCGACAAATGGAAATTGAGAAAAGGAGAACATGATTGGATGCTCCCAAACTTTCTCTAATCTATGGATCATTGATTTTGGCTTCACTTACCACATGATTGGATGCTTTAAAATTTTCTCGGCATAGTATTCATGTTCTTAAAAAAAACAGTCATAATTGAAGATGACTCTGATAGTTTCATTACTGGTAAAGGTGTGTTGTTCTAACGACTAGTCTAACTCTGGAATCTGTGTTACATGTCCCACTATTGAAATGTAACATTTTATCTGTAAGTTGACGTATGACATTGATTGTGTTACTCATTTCTCTCCCGATGTTTGTATCTTTCAGGATCGTCGTTTGGGGATGATAAAACTATTAAGCGAGTAGCCAGACTCTACTATTTCAAAAAAAAAATCATGAAGAATGAGAACATACCACTTGGTAGTTGTAATTTATCCCGAGTTATTGAATCTCTAATTATATTGTTGCATTGTCGCTTAGGTCATCCTAGTTTTTAGTATTTAAAACATTTGTGTCAATTGATGTTTTCTAATAAAAGTTATTCTAGTTTTAATTGTGAGACGTGTCAGTTAACAAAACATCGTCGGGTTCATCACCAATCCCACACTTACACACCTTTCACTCCTTTTTCACTCATTCACAATGATGTATGGGGACCCTTTGACACTGCCAACTACTTTGAATGATGACCATACTCAGATGATATGGGTCTATATTTTAAAAGACAAATCATAAATTGTTGTCACCTTCAAAAACTTGTACCCCTTTATTTTGACCTAATTCAAAACTTCAATTCAAGTACTTCAGAACAACAATGATTACGAGTTTTTTAACTCTATTTTGGGTGAATTCTTAGTAAATACATATTCCATCATCGCTCGTGTACGGACACTTCTCAACAAAATGGGGTAACCCAGGAAAAACTGATATCTCCTTAACATTGCTCGCTATATAATGTTTCAATCACATGTCCTGAAACGTTTTTGGAATGATGTCATATTGACTATCACATATCTCATAAATAAAGTCCCATCTAAAATTCACAACTTCTGAACCCCCTAGTTGTCTTGATGATATGCTTTCTCGCCAATCGGTTTCACTTCAGATCCCAAAATATTTGGGCGCACAACCATTATTCGGAACACTGCCCCCACTCAAAGTAAACTCGATCCCAAATCCATAAAATGTTTTATTAGGGTAGTCCGCCACTCAAAAAGGATATCGATTCCTATCACAAACAAAATCTATGTGAGTATTAATGTCTCATTTTTTGAAAAAATTCCCAATTTTCCCAACTCAATCTCAAGTGAGGGGACCAATCTCTTCTTTCAACATTCATTCAATGGCCAAATTGCTATTATTATCTTCAATGTCGACGATATTGTGCTCAAAAGAAATAATCTACTGGCATTGTGTGAGGAACATTATCTGTCTCCGGGAACTGCACATTTGTGTGAGGAAATCTTGTCACATGGAAAAGCAAAATACAGTCAGTGGTTGCCCGGAGCAATGCTAAAACTGAATTTTAATTCATGTCTTTGGCAATCCGTGAAGCTCTAGTTACGCATCATGCTCTGCAAACTACGTATACCGACCTCTGGCCCTTAACAATTGTTCTGTGATAATAAGGTCACCATTAGCATTGCCCACAATTCAGCCTAACATGATCATACCAAACATGTGGAGATTGGCAGTCACTTCCTCAAGGAAAAGCTTGAGTTCGTGAAAATTTGTGTTCTTTATGTGCCCTCAAGTGTCCAACTAGCGGATATCCTCACAAAGAACATTCCTCGACCGCTGTTTGATGACTTCAAATCCAAGTTGAGCATGACTGACATCTATGTTTCAACTTAAGAGGAGTATTAAAATATTAAAATAATAACATCTATTCCTAGTTGTTATTAATGTGCATATTGTTGTATTTTTTGCTTTCCCGTTTCCCTTCATTCTGTTTTTATTTATTTCCTATGTCCCTTGTAATAGGGTTTATATACCCCTCTTTCTATCAATACAATATGTTGCTCTACTCCAATATTTCAACAATTCATATATTCTTCCTTTCATATGTATGTTATAATAAAAGATTTTATTATTTTTACATGTATTGATTTGTGTGTACCAAGTTATGGCAAGGTGGCGTAAGTGAACACAATACACGAAGAGTGTGGTTTGAGCCACATAGAGGAGGTCAACCCCCTCTACCCACCCAAGGGGTAGAAAATAATTCCATCTAAATACCACAATGGCTAGGGACCAAATCCATGACTTCTAGGATAAAAGCAAAGCATACGTACATCAAGCCAGAGTTATGCCCTCCAAATGCAAGATAAAAACCATCCATTTGCTTTAATATCATTAAGTCCAATAGCATGCATGATTTCAAGACTATGTAAAATCATTTGATTAAAGTATGCATAAAAAATTCATAATATACTGCTTTGATTGCAAGAGAAAATAATTGTGATCTCAAAACATATAATAATTTTAAAAAAAAGGTTGGAGCTAAATTTGTGCATAAAGATTTGCATAGCATAGGTATCTCATGCAGCACTAAAGAGGAATGAATGGAGAATGAAAATTCAAAAGCTGACCACAAATAGTTAGCTAAAAAAATGATGATAATCATAAATGTGTGTTATAATAAATGGCACGTTTTCTATACTAGAGCCTAATTCTACTCAAACAAAGGCTTTTAGACTCCAATGCAGAACTCCATAATTCAAGTTTTTCCTGAGCTCTTTCTCTAAATTTTATCCACAAGAAGGATATCATCAGCGAAAAACATACATCAAGGTACATCCTCTTGTAAATGTCCAGTAAGAGCATCCAAAACTAAAGCAAAAAAAAAAAGAGCTTAAATTCGATCCCTGATGTACTCCAACCGAAATAGTAAAATATTTGGTCAATCCTCCTGCTCAAACACAAGTAACAAAACTATATACATATCTTTAATGACTTGAATATAAGTCATATCAAAACCTTTATTCTCTAGAACTCTCCAAATGATATCTTTTGGAAACTTATCATACGCTTTTTCTAAATCAATAAAAAACATATGTAGATCCTCTTTATTCTCTATGTATTTCTCCATCAAACCTCTCAATAAATGTATAACTTCAATAGTAGACCCGTCAGGCATAAATCCAAACTGATTATGAGAATTTTTTTTTATACTTCTTAAACTATGTTCAGTTACTCTCTCCCATAGTTTTAGAATATGACACATGAACTTAATTCCTCTATAATTTACACACTCTTGTGCATCCCTTTATTCTTAAAAATGGGAACCAAAATACTCTTTCTCCACTACTCAAGAATCTTTTTAGTTTTTAAAATAATATTAAATAGTTTAGCAAGCCAAAAAAACTCGCAAATCTCCTAAGAATCCCCACACTTCAATTGGGATATTATTGGGTCTTCCAGACTTTTCACCCTTAATTTTTTTTAAAGCCACTTAAATTTTTTTTTTACAAATACGACGAAAAAAATGAAACATTTTATTATTATTAAAGATATTAAAATCACTAAGTTCGATCTCTCTTTCAGAAACTTTATTGAAAAGTTTATCAAAATAACACACCGACTTATGTTGAATATATTTTTCTAAGAATAACACTTTTTTTTTATTTTTATCATTAATACACTTTACTTGAGTTAAATATTTACTTTTCTTTTCTCTTTATTTGACTAGTTTATACATACATTTTCACCTCCTTTAGTATCTAATCTATTATAAAGATCACAAAAAAAAAAATTTGCGTCATAGATTGTTTTCTTAAGACTCCCTATATATCATTTTTTATTTTTCCCAATTTTATATACTTTTACATTTAAATCAGTTTTTATAACATAACATGTTATATTTTATCTTTTATTGCATATTATTATTTCATCACCAACTATTTTTATTTATATGAACTCTTCATTTTGATTCTCCAAATACATCTTTGGTCACTTGTTTAATAATGTTTGTTCCTTTTATCAGACATAAAATTTGTTTATTCATGAACATCCCAAATCTTAAATTTTTAAAATTTACTCATACAAATAATTTTATGCATTTTAAATGCTTCAATTTAATTCTATGAAAATGATTACTAATATTCTTTATTTTACAACTCTTCATCTTAAAATTCAGCATTAATAATCAATGTTGAGCATTTAAATTCACACTTAGAATGATCTTACAATCTTTAGATTCTCGAAAATATCTTTTTCTTAGAAGAAAATAATAATTTTTTGTTTTATTAGATTCATTCTTATAAGTAATAACATGCTCATTTCTTTCATTGAATAAAATTTTAACAATCACAAAATCTAATATGGTTCTACCTTCTTCATTAATCACTCTAAAACCGTCGCCACAATTAATGTTTCTAAAATCTTATACTACTCTACTAACATGTCCACTTAAATTTCCTCCAATAAAATTCTTTTTTCAAGAGATAATTTGTATTGATTCTTCTAGATCATTCCAATTTTTTTCTTTAGAACCTACATAAGTAGCATAAACACTTATAATATTAAAAATCTTAGTATCAACAACAATCTTGAAGACTATAATTCTATATCTACAATTATATTAATTTTTACAACATTATCTTTCAAACTGTCATCTATAATTACACCTATGTCATTTCTCATGCGACTCTACCTGAATACCAAAGTTTAAAACCTAAACTATCACCATTTCTACGCCGACAAGATTACTAAAGAAGAAAAATTAGAAACCACAAAATCATTGTTACTAGAAAATACCTCTCCCACCAAATCTGACTAATGATGAGCTTCAAAGGCTATATGCTTCATATCAATCAAATGGAAGATGCCATTTGAAACGACCTCAATTTGTGAGGAAAAAAATTCATCGCCTTATTGACTCTCCCACCATAGCCAAAAAATAAACGAAGAAGTTCATATTTTCAGTTAGGGCTGATTTCATGATCATGATAGAGTTATTGAATACTATATTACTTGAAATTAGTGGGGCCACTAAGGGTGTAAATGAGTCAAGCAGGCTCGAACGAACAAGCACGAGAGTTGAGCTTATCAAGCCATGAGTATGAGCTTGATCTTAATATAGAGCTAGTAAATTGAACAAGCTCGAGTTCAAGCTTAACAAGACTCGACTCGTCGAACCTGCAAGCCCACTTGATTAAAATAAATATCCATTTTCTAATGTGTTAAGTAAACATTTAAATTTCCCAAAAAAACATCGAAAACTATTATAAAAAAAGTTACAATGAATACAAGTTGCAAAGGCAGGTCACATTAACTGCAAGCAATAAATCTATTGCTTCTCTACACTTTTCATAATCCTCAAAACATGTCATGTAACTTTGTTTCCTCCAATGGATGGCCATAAGTCCCATGGAAACCTAATCCAGCAACCTCTAGCCGAGACCTTTTTGCTTCTAGTCTTGAAGGCACTTTCTCTGGAGAGCTCCATCACTTTCAAGACGAGTCAATCTCTAGAGCATGGTAATAAGTGAACGAGTCGAGCTCGAGTTCCTTCTATGGGCTCAACTCAAGCTTATGTTCGAGTTGCTCTTTTGATGTTCAAGTCGAGTTGACTCGACTCGATTACATGCCTAGTGGCCATACATGTTCCTCACAACTACAAAAAAATATTTGAGAAATTATGAAATAAATATTCTAACTAAAGATGTTACTCTTATCCATGAAATCAAAACTAAGATACCAGGAATCAAACATGATAAACTCCTTGTCATTAAATATTTTAATTCAATGAAAGTTTATTAGTTTGAAATGGATTAGAATTAAGATCTTAAAATGATGTGTTGTGAAGATGCCATGATTCTCAAAAAAATTATAAAAAAATGTGTTTTCAAGGTTCTCAAAGGATGCAATAATGAATTCGATGCATGGCCACAAGGCATGCAATCGAGTCGAGTAGAGCTCTAGTCACCTTGACTTGAATATCAAAAGTGCGACTCGAACTACAAAAAATATTTGAGAAGTTATGAAATAAAGATTCTAACTAAAAAAGTTACTCTTATCTATGATATCAAAACTAAAGTACCAACAATCAAACATGATAAAGTCCCTGTCATTAAATATTTTAATTCAATGAAAGTTTATTAGTTTGAAATGGATTAGTATTAAGATCTTAAAATGATGAATTGTGAAGATGTAATGATTCTCAAAAAGATTGAAAAAAATGGATTTTTAAGGTTCTCGAAGGATTCAATAATGAATTCAACTAATTTTAATCAGATTTTAAACAGACAGAACTTTAATGCTATAATGAAATTTTCTTGTGCAGAATTATATCCCTAATTCTTCCCAAAACAGACAAAAGAATTTGTCTTAAAAGGTAATATTTGGTGCAATTACTGGAAGAAAAAGAGACATAAAAAATGTTAAAAATTCAAAAAGCCCCAAAGCTATGATGAAATCAAAAAAGGCCACTCAAAATGACAAGCTTGTAATGTGGAATCAATATTGCTAAACTCAGAAGAAATCAACAAACTTAAAAACAACCTCAATTCCCTTAAAAAAGCTTTTTCAGGCCATGCTGTCTTACTCAAAATGTTAAGAATTCTTATCTTGTTTTTTTTTTATCTCTCAAATAATTCTCATTAAATATGAATACTATAATTAGGATCCACTAATAAATATTATCGATATTTTTTTCAACATAAAAACATTATCTAGAAAATAAAAAAATTAAAAGAGCAGACGTTCCCTAACAACTATGACAAGTTTAAGATAATATTTCTATTTCTCTTACATTTACCTCAATAACGTTCTACATGCACCTTCCTTTGCAATAAATATTCTATCAATTCCTAAAATCACTCAAAAACATGAATAAAAGATAATATTTTCACTAATTATGTGCATTTTAAGATTTCACTATAGGGAGGAAAATTGGCCACGCTTGAGAAAAAAGATGTTCTTAAAGACAAAAATCACTTGTCATGTTCCTTCATCTCCAATCCCAATTAAGAAAAACTATTTGGGTACACCATTATCTTTCAAAATTCTATAATATAAGTATTTCTGTTCTTTATGAATGTTAAAATTAAATAATTTTATAATTAGTAGTTTTAGATTGTCTACCATGTTTATATTAATTTACTATGAAATTTGTGAACTTTTAAAAATCCCAATCATTTTTGAACCTATGAGATTTATCACCTATATTGATGACTCTACTTGAATGACATGGGTATATCTTATCAAATATAATTTTAATATTAACTTTATTCACCACAATATTGTTATGATCATAACTAATTCAATGCTATTATCAACATTGACGTGGGAGCTTCGGCATCCCGCGATCCCGATCATGGGATCGAAAAAGGATAGTATCCCGCATCCCTACTACAGTCCCGAGCGGGACCTTTTTTGTCCTCTTGGCAATTTTAGCCATGTGAAACTCATCTTATTAGTATTTAAATCTTAATTTAATTAGAATTAGATTTTTTTTGTAGGGAAACAATTTATATGTTGTTTTCTGATTTAGCAGATTTTTTGTTTTGTTTATGTTAGTTATTTGGAGATGTTTCCTACAGGTTTTCTTATTAATTATTTTTTGTATTTCTTTCATGTGATGTATATGTAGACTGATAGAATTAAAGTGGGGATCTCTCTCGGATGTTTGGAAGCCACCTTCGTTGTCCAATTTCCTGCCTATTGTTGTTTGACAGTAGAAAACAGTCCTTTTCCGCTTTCAATTCGCTATCATTCTATTATTCATGCCGGATTTCAACTGACATCTGTCCTCCTGCATTCCTAATCTATCCAACAACTTACCTACCCCTCTTCTTGTGTTCTTTCACACCCTCTAGAAGTCCTAGAATGGTATCAAATATGTTTAATACAGAGAATGCTCATGATTATTTTAATTAGAATTTCTTTCTTTTCAGTGAAAAAAGGAGCATCCATCAATCCAATCGCCCTAACACTTCCAGCAAAATGAGATGAAAGAAATAAAAAAATCAACACATTCTAGAAGTTAGAAGGACTCTTCTTCTCCAAAATCAAACTCCAAAAAATATTGGAAAGAAACAACTCTAATTGCTACATACCTAATCAATAGAATATACTCGAGAACAATCAACTTCAAAAGTCCCATGCAATACTTCATGGATTTTTTTTCCTATAAATAAGATCTTCTCAAAAATCCTATCCAAAATATTTGATTGCATTACTTATGTCCACATCCACAAAAAAAAAAAAAAAATCGGAATAAGATTAATCCTAGAGCACTCAGATGTGTATTTGTAGAATATTTATTAACAAAGCAACAGAAGACTCTTTACTTCAAAAATGTCACCTTTGATGAAAAGCAATTTTTTTAATCAAACTCATCTTTAGTAAGAGAATAAATAACTAAAAAAAATGAGTTTTTTAATGAAACCACTTTCTTTTATTTTGACATCCCAATCATGCAGCAAACTCCAATCATTGTATCCCTTGAGCTCTATATAGAGACGAATAAGAGTAGCCAAAGTTTCCAACAACCTCAAAACACAAAATCATCATCAAGAAATAATAATCAAGCTTAACCAAAATCTACAGCAAGCTCAAAACTAGGAATCGTCATTAAGAAAAAATTTGCTGAAGAATTGAAAATTAAAAAGTTGAGCAAACTCCAATATTTCCCGAACATAGAAGTTACACAATCAAAACAAGAAATATTAATTTCCCAACAAAATATATTAGGGATCTATTAATGAAAAATAAATTCGATTGATTATAAACCAGACAAACTCCAACTAATTTGGTTTAGTAATTAGACCCAGATGAAGAAGGAACAAAAGTATGACATGTGAAATAGGGCTATCAAAACAGCTCGTTGTTCGCGAACTGCTCGTGTTCGGCTCATTAAGAAGCTCTTGTTTGATTCGTTCGCAAAGTTAGCGAGTCGAACACGAACACTTTTTTGTGTGCTTGATACATAAACAAGTCGAACACGAATAAAGATTTGTTCGTTTGTGTTCGGCCCGTTTTGGCTCGAAATACTACTCATCATATATATATATGTATGTATATATATATATATACATACATACATGTATATGATGAGCAGTATTTTTAAGAAATGTAATTGACCACAAGGCAACAAAGATTTATAATAAATTAAAATTGCTAATTAAAAAATAGAATAAAAATATATTAAATTATATTTAAATGATGTTTTAATATAAACAAAATAATTTAAATATTGCCCCAACCCTTACTATCCTACGACTATGTGATGAGGGTTTTCAAAATGACACTTTGTTCGTGAACACCTCGTGTTCGGCTCGCTAAGCAAACGAGCCGAACACGAACACACTTTCTATCCAATATATAAACAAGTCGAACACGGACATTGCTATTATTTAACGAGCTGAGCCTGGGCTGCTCGTGTTCAGCTAGTTTACACCTCTAATTGAAAAATATGAAGATTAAGTGAAACCAATCACACACACATCATGATATTGCCTTTGCAATAAGTCTCATAAGAATGTTTATACACAAAGAATCTCACCTCCAAGCTACTTAGAATTCTTATGTACCTTAAAACAAGTCCGATAAAAATAATTCTATACAAAAGATATGAAAATCTATAACTTGTAGGTTATACTAATATTGACTACATGGTATCACCAACAAATTAAATAACCACTTTAGGACACTTACTTTTGGGAGAAAACCTTATAGCATGAAGTAAAGAGCAACATGTTTCAAGATGAATTCAAATTCAGAGCATTGCACAAAGAATTTACAAGCTCTTGTGGATTAAAATTATTTTGGGAAATTTAAAAATCAGATCAGAAGAGCCTATAAATATATATTATAAAAATGAAAATATCATAACATGATTGTATCAAACATTTAAAAGTGGATAAATATTTTATTAAAAAGATTTCAAAGTGGATTACTTTATACTCCATACTTGCATGAGGACGACGGCTTGCTCACATATTCGCCCAAGTGCTTAGCAACCCCACATTCAAAAATAATGTAAACAAATTTAAAATGATATGTCTCTATCATTCACTTTTAGAGGGAATGTTGAAAGTCGATTAGATTGAGGAGGACAATGGAAGTTCTAGATATGAAAAATTAGATACTAGTGAATAAGTGAAGATATACCTCTCATAGATTTATGTACGCAAAAAATAAAAAATAAAAAATAAGCTGACGGATTTCTTCCTCGACATCAATCCATAATACTTAAATAAATAAAACAATGGGATAACAAGGGATGGTTTTTTTTGTTATTATAATTAATTATTTCCTGATTTCTTTCAATCTAATTTTTTATATAAATAACAATAGGAGCTATTTGATTGGGAAATTTTGTAGAGTATTGTAATTCTTTCACAAGGTTTTAGAAAATTATGTATTTGCTAGAAAGAATTATAAACACAATGTAAAGTATAAATATATTTGAAGTTTACACCTTAGTTTATTTTGTTTAGAGTTAGGATTGACCGATTTTGGTGAATTTGAGATTTACACCGTTCATTAGTTTAAAATGTTATTAGTTGGCTGTTGGCCGCCGGCCGTCGCCTCCACCAAAAGCCACCCGCAATCGACCGCCGCCATACGTCATTGTCCACCATTATCTGTTGTTCGCTGCCACCCGTTGTCTGTTGTCCGATAGCCATCCTATGTCAGCTGCAGGCCACGGCCCACCATCCACCGCCATCCACTGTTGCACGTACCTGCCAATAATACCTTATATATTTTGAATTGCATTGTTTCAATCTACTTCAAACCAAACAAAAATATATATTAATATTTCTATTTTACAATGCCAATAACTCTAAAGTATTTAAAATACAACATATTACTTCTGCATTACATTCATTTTACACTGCATTACTTTTCCAGCAAACAAAACAACCCATAAAAGAATGAACAATCAATTCATTCCTAGCAGCTTTTCTTCCACATTGGACATAAATTTTAGAAAAAATCATATAAATACCACACAATTCTGACGTATTCACATATCTAACACCAAAATTTTGATATTTATATTTATAAAATTTGTGCACAGAGAAGTAAATTTTACTTTTTAAAAGTTGGTAATAGTTATGTCTTTGATGTAATGTCAAAGATTTGAGTCTTAATACAAATAAATAAGAGAATTTAGGTGTTGGGCATGTAAATATAAAAGAATTATGTGGTATGTGTGTAAATGCCCCTAAATTTTTAATAGGATTGATATTATTAATTATTAGCCAATGTTACTAAAATTAAAGCGAGCCTAATAAATTTAAATATCTGGATTACAAAGAAGAATAAAGACAAATGAGGATATAACTTTTAGAGTTCTAACCGAGTGGTTGAGCTGAAAAAAGAAAACTTACAAATAAAAAACAATAGGACAATATGAGACTCAAAAAGTAAATTTTATAAAATTACAATTAACCATATATTTTATATGATATGAATATTTGACAAAATAAGGGACATAGATGTAGTCACCCATTTTTACCTTGCACATATATATGGGTTTAGGCTTCCTTTTTTAATGTTGTGTTTTGCTATGCTTCTTAATAAGAAATAAATTCAATAAGATCATCACAGAGATGAATAAACTACTCTATAAGAGTGCTCGGAGGATTTACACATGCAATATAACACCTTATATCTAATATTTCTAGTACTAATGCAGCTTGCGCTAGTTCTAGTTTTAAAAAACCTGGGCAGAAAAATAAGGGATGGACAAAATGCATTTCTCCCTATTTACCGGGTTTTACCCTTCCAAAATAAAAAAAATAACGACTTGAAGAAATACAAGGGACCAAAATGTATTTCACCCATATATGCCCACATGCATATAAATTGCATAGGCAAAAGAAGTAACCCCACGAGCACATTTTTGGTTGTAAATATATAATCATTAGCTAAGGTTAATTAAAATGTGTACTTTATACAAAAATGCACCCCATATCTATCAGGTTTCTTTGTAAAAAGCAACCTATGGTTAACAAAAATACTTTCATCAGATTGAGTCGATTATCTCCTCTAAGTAGACCAGAGACCATAACAACAAGAGACGATGGAGCCCTTGGCGTCTTTGACGAAGGCGAAGCCCGGCCCCTCCTTTTGGCTTTTAAGTCTCATCCACGCGAGTCGATCCGAGCGTAAGATCTTGTCAGGTAAGGAGTTTGGCAAGGGCGGCATGTCTGTTAGAAGATAATGTCGATGTCCTAAGATGAGCTCAACGAGAAAATAAATCTCATGTGGAATAAAAGCGCAAAAGCATCTTTGATTCTGATTTCTAGTGTGAATACAAACCGTGAAAACATGACCCATCGATCATTTAGTCATTCGGAATTTGAAGATACGGGTGTGTTACCATAGAGATAACTGGATTGTAGAATTTAAGAATTCATAACGATATTGCTTTTAGATCATTTGATGTCGACTCTACATATCATTGTTAAGCGAAATTCATCAAGTATTGGATTGTTCACCCACCAATAGAGAATGTGAATTGGGTTTAGAACCTCGTGAGACGGGATAGTTTTACCCCACTGATGATTGTGTCACGACGACAATTCAACACGGTAAAAGAGGAATTTTTTATTCACATAATTGGTCATTGTGCTTAGTTGAAAAACCAGAGACACAAAGCTACCGTGTGCAATATTATGACTGAACGTCTCTAAGTCAGAATCCACGCTAAAAATGCGACGTCTGGGCTTATAGTTCGCCAACCAACCAAAAGTAGGGGCCTCAACGCGCAAGAGCACATGCATGGGCTGCGTCGTGTCGGCCGAGGGCTTGAAATGAGCTGCATCGTGTCAGTCATGTAGGCGACTGGTAAGGATGCCCTGAATTGCAATTTCGAACGGGCAATGGGTTGAATCATTCACAGACGACTTAATTTGCGACAGGACATTTTATGTAACATAGTGGCATTTGTTGTCACGATCCACTAAGACTCGACCCCAAGTCGCAGCAGATTCCCCCTCCCACTCACCTCACCATAGCCAGGCTCATGGGGGTTCATCAACAACCCTCTATGGTGTGGTGAGCATTTTTGTGTGAGTTAGCATGTCGTCGCTTGTGATTACACTCACAAAAACGTAAGAATTTTGGAAATTATTGAAGTATGGATGGTCGGAGTTTCTCGTTTCCCCTGCTCGTATATTAGGAAAAATGTCTTTGGACACAGACAACCTAGCATATCGTGATCGGTGTGTGAACCAACCCATCGTCTGCAATGCTATGTCGATGGGTTTCTCGTTTCCCCTGCAATGATCAGTGTGTGATCTGTGTCTTGTGTCGAAAACATGTGTTGATGTGCGTCGAAACCATGCGCTTAAGCCTTTGATGGCAATGCTATGTCGCTTTCCGACGCTTTCTCTACTACTAAAATGATTATCGTGACCAATAGAGCCTTCGAAGCATGCATGTGTTGTGCCACCAGTATGTTGGATGTGAGAATTATGCGTACGCCGAGAACATGTGTGTGGGATACTTCAGCCTGTGCTTATTGTCAAAAAATCACATGTGTGTGGATAAGGACACGATCACCAGAATGTGCCAAAAAATTCAGGAACTGAACAAATGACAACGAGATATTTTGTCGAAAAGATCGAGCGATAGCACGCTCGCCCGAGAGAAGGTCCATGGCCACTAGAATACATCAAAAAAATTGTGCCAACTGTCGTTCCCGAACAAATGACTATTGAATGTGCAGGAAAAATCTATGCTGGCACCACTGCCCGAGAAAACAACTGTGAGGCCTGCAAAAACCGTGGATGGACAGCGTGACAGGGGCAAGCGTGGCAGCAGGGACAAATGTGCAGTGACCATGCAATAATGACGGATGTCACCAAGCCAACAAAGGTGGCGGCAACCCCCATAATGTTGACGATGTTGGAGATGGCGGTGTTGGGGATGGCGGTGTTGGGGATGGCGGTGTTGGGGGTGGCGGCGATGACCGGCCACCGAGCATTAGGTAGTCAAGCGGTGGGGCAGTGTGCATATATATATATAAAAGACGCACGCATCGTGTCTGGTGCACAAGCATGTATTGAGGCGCAAGTATCTGACGATCGCCACAAGCCCTCGCTTACTTAGATATGTACCCATTTTGAAGATATAAATGAAAGAAATTTTTTAGCATTTCGGTCAGATTTCGATAATCAATCAATTGCTTCTAACTGCTTTTTAATGCAAAGTCTGCACGATCGATTGAAATGCCAAAACTAAGTCTTGCCCAATGTAAAATAAAAGAGAGTTGATGAACAAAAAAAAAAATTAATGAATCAAATAAAGTGAAGCAAATAAATGAATTTGAGCCTTGAAATTCCAAATGAAACCTCAATTTCTCTCTTTGTTATGGCTAGGTCGAGTTTTCTCAATATATCACTAGCGCCCACTCTTTTTTAGTGTCGAGATTTTCTTCCATGGAAACTTGTGGTCCTCCATCCAATGTAGAAGACGTTTGATGGTTTTATTTTTATAAAGCCGCCCACTTTTGCATATTTCATTCCATAAATTCAATTTTTCACAAAATTTCCATAAATTTTTACAAATTTCATAAATTCCATAAATTGTTACAGATTTCCACAAATTTCATAAATTCAAATATCAAATTCTGAGGATAGGAGTAAGATCACCTTAAACGAAGAAAGGTTTTTGGTTTCTCAACTATTATCAAGCAGGATGTGAGTCCAAGTGCTTTCCTCCCTGATCTAGTTACTCTATTTCTCTTAGGTCAGAGATTAGTCCCCTGAAAGTTCATATCCCTAAGAAAGTAGGTATATAAATCTCCTGATGTTTGGATTAAATCCCCCTTTAATGGTATGTGGCATCCTTTCCTCGACTTGTATCAGGTTGGACATGAGTCCCAATACTTTCCTCCCTAATCTAGTCACTTTATTTCCCTTCGATTGGATGTAAAACCCCCTTAGGTTAAACAAAGACGATGAACCATGAAACCTTGATCATACGTGTCACTTCCCCATTGTCCTCTCTAAGTTAATTGTGATAAATTGAATCAGTTTAAAGTTTAATCATTGCTACTATATGTTGAGTTTGAACACTTGGGGTTTTTACAACTATAGCCTTAATCAAAATTGCTCTAATGTCATCGCCAAGGGTAATCAACTATAGAGTCTTGAGTGTATAGAAAACCTCAAATCATATCAAAATGTCATTGCAAAATGAGGGTGAATCTCGGGCAGTGTCTTACCAAAAATTGAATCTATCTTATGAAACTTTTACAGTGTGAGAGTCAGGAGAGAGGACGCGAATTTTTGGAGCCCACAATAAACAAGAAGGGTCTCTTATTAGTTCAGACTATCTAACATGCATGGTTAAAATAGTATCCAAGAGCCCTTTGCATTGAAACCATTGCCACAAATTGGTTAAATACTGAATGCCCAAAATTGAATCATGAATTTTCATTAAAGAAAATAGCCAATACATTTATGTACCAGGAAGAAGTCCAAGGAGCTAATTGATCAAATATATATTGCATTCTACTAAAGGAATAGAGGTTAAAAACATAATACATACAGATGGTGGGATGAAATGTTAAGCCATTAAGAGCTAAACAATATGCACAATTTAAGATTTGAGAACCTAGTTATTGAGATAATTGTACAGTAACACCAGTAAGTTTTTAAAGCAAACAGCTTTCAAACAAGCATGCCCAAATGCCTAAAACAAAGAAGACATGTAGAGTCCAACATATACTGGATATGAACATAAGTCCAACATAACTTTACCCATGCCAGCCAAATTGTTATTGGAATTTAAAAAAAAATAACAAGGCGGACCACAGATTGGTAATTTGATATTATCAAATTTAGAGTTATTTTTTTGTCTTCTAGTTGGAAAGCTAAGGTCAATGTCACTTTTTTTTAATTCATGGGATTTTATTAAGATGTATAGATGCTTAATTACTAAAGATTTTGCAAGAGGATTGATTATAATAATTTACATTATAGTTTATAAGAACCAAACTTTCATCCCCATTAATTTTTATATTCAGAATTCTATAGCAATTATTAATAAAGTGATTCTTCATTTAAAAAAAATGCAAATCTACAATAAAAAAAGCTTCAAAATCCCAGTTGGCCAAAACCAATGATCACATGGCATCTGATGGCTAGTTCTCATGTATTGTGTATTATGACACGGTAAACATGAAAAGCAACTCAAAAGCATGTAATGTAAGCATCAGCTTTAGTGGGATATACATATTCAATCATTCAAGTTTGTATGTATGTCATGCATGTATGTATTTATATGTATGTCAAGTCTAACAGACATGAAGCATGAGCACTTAAAAAGGTCCTCCATGATTGTGTCATACATAAGCACACCTCTCACACGCCCCAATTGCAATTAATATCATCTATGATATTTTTTTTTGTCAAAATTAAAGTGGACGGAACTGAAATATTTGTTAACAAGAATGGGGACACTAGCAAGATATTTTAAGTTCAAAATTTTCAGTTCATATCACTTGGTTGACAGATATCCCGGTATTTATTTTGTTGAGTACAACTAATCATACATTAATTTGTTCATATGTTGCGTTATTAATTTGAGGAATGTATACTTATTTGTTTTTTTGGAAACATAGTGTAGATAGGATAATGTTGGTATTGAAAAAATCACACCTAGTAATTAATGCAAATGCCGGTTTGTTGTTAAGAACTAAACCAATTTTAGCTTATATTTTGTTAAACCTTAGGCTTTCCAAGTAACAAATATTATACTTATTTATGTGAAGCCTTTTGATAGAAAAATTGACAGTGAACATTTTGATTTCACATTTTATATTTTATATATATATATATATATATATATATATATATATATATATATATATATATATATATAACATTTTGTAGTTATGTTGGTTCCCATAATAGCGCCATCCATGTGTCTCGTGTGAGTAACCATGAAGTATAGCAAACCAATGTCCATGTCCCACATTTTCTTTTGGCTATTGTATCCCATATCCATTGGCTTGTGCTTCTGTTCCCATTTTTATGTCGGTTCACCATAACAATTAAGAAACACTGGAAATAATCTTAAAGAATACAAATTCATATGTATTTATAAATACCTCTCTTAGGATCTCAGAAGGAAAACCTGTGGACTCAAATGTGATGTATGGGTTAGGAACATTTGTTCCCTGCAAAATGTTTAAAGGGAAATATAGCGTTACTACAAGAAATATATATATATATGCTAAAATATTATGCAGGGAACATTTGTTCCCTGCAAAATGTTTAAAGGGAAAGATAGATAGCATTACTACAAGAAATATATATATATATATATATATATATATATATATATATATATATATATATATATATATATATATATGCTAAAATATTTTATGACAAATAAATAAGCAAAGAGAGAAAAAAAATACGAAAACTACTAGATAAAAGTGCAAAAGTGCTCTAAACTAAAGAAGCCAAACTTCAAGCAACAAAGAGAATATGATGCAAATGATAGAAACATCAACTGACATCTTGAAAATAAATAACACTCAATATGTTGCATTCCCATCAAATATGAAAGAATCAGAAACCTTAACTCCAATTTCTCAGTAAATTAGCTAGAGCACCAGAAATGTAAGATTATATCACTAAAATGTTACGCATCTCATAAAGAAAGAAAATTGCCCTTGTGGTTAGTTTAAAATTAAGCTTCAACAAAGCTCCCCACATAGTTCAAATTATGCATTGTGAGATAATTTAAGAAAACTATAACATCAACCTATCACAAGATGAAAAGCCATTAAAAGCATTATAAGATATAAATACAGATTCATTTCAGAGCAATACATTTTCTGTAAAAGTTACTGTCTTATTACCAAACTGTAATTAAGAAACATTACACCTGTTAACACATTAAGAAACCCACATTTACAGGTCAAAAGCAGCACAAATAGTAAAAACTTGCAACAAAATCCTCTCATACAAACACTTTTATTCCAGGAAGATCCTTTGAAACTCGATGAATAACATTTCTCCCATTAATGGCTAAGGTTTACATATTGAAGTTGCAATGCCGTGCAGTTTCAATGTCATTTATTTGCTTGTGCTAATTGAAAAGATGAAAATGCAATAATGCCATAAATTGCATATTGCCCTTATACAGCTAAGTTTACATAGAATTTGAATTATAACTGAAAGTACATGTCAATTTTTTGAATATAAGCTAATTATAAGTGTTTGATTGTTAAATATAAAAAACGCTGATAAGACTTATGCGAAATAGAGTTAAAACCTCAAATAATGCTCAAATGAATAGAGGAGGATTCATGAAGGTGACCATAAATAATGAACATAAGGCTAATGATGAGAACAATGATAAAAATGTTTTGGGCAGAAGACTGAAATAATGAGTTGCTCAATCCCTAAATACAACAAATGGAAAATAGTTCAATGATAGGATCGAACATTCATGACAAAAGCATACCCCAATCTCCCATGCAAAAAATTTGCCAATCTATAAATAGAACAACCAGTGTTTCAACAATATCACCATGTTAGAACCATCCTCTAAATATCCATACAACAACAACAACAAAGCCTTAATGCCACAACATGGGGTCAGCTACATGAATCCTTTTTCTCCATTGCGTCCTATTTTGTGTCATATTTTCATTTAGTTCTAATAAATAAGATCATTTTTTATACAATACAGCCAAGTCTTCCTAGGTCTACCTCTGCGTTTCTTAACATAAGTCTCTCTAAATATCCATGTCTCTTGAAATTTTATTTTTTAAAGAAAGTTTCTCTTTTAGATAAAAATTGTCAAATAAATCACTGAAGACAATCTTGGAGACTATCAAACCAATGCTCAAACAAAAAGGATACATCTTGAAAATCTATTTTTTTTAAGGTTGAGGCTATAAAAACAAGATTGATGAAAACTCAACAACCATTAATTCCATGAACAAGCAAGTGAATCAGAACTCGTACAACTAACTATAAGAATAAAGGACAAGCTATCAAGCACACGAAATAATTTCCAGACATGCGAGAAGTCAACTGTGCGGTCAAAAAAATTCTACAATGTTTCAGAAAAGACACGAAAGCAAACAAATAAACCACGAATAAAGGAGATGGGGTGCATTTCACTTTGACATACAATGACAGTAATTTCATGACGCCGTCGATAAGCCTCCACAGATAAACCAACTCCCGAATCCTGGTTAGTTTGGGAGTTCCGCATGTACGATTGCTCGCCATCAACTATATCTGGTCCAGACACATGATTTTGGGAGCATTCCAAGCTCCCTGCATTACCCTATAACACAGCCAACGTGCATTATAACATATGCCAGCATTTGGAAACCATAAAATAGGAAAAAGAGTATACTTTCTGAGGCTGATCAAGATCGCAAATTTCAGGTTCAACAGTAGCAGGAGAAGGCAAATCTTCCCGCAGCGGAATAGGAGGAGGAGAAGAGGAAAGCGGTTTCTCGTATTGCGTCACATTGGTCTCCGGGTTCCAAAAATAAAGGTAACCAGTCTTGGAATCGATAAGCCCTCGCCAAGGTTTCGGGAGCGTGGGATCCGCCGGCGCGTAGCTGATGCGGCCTTTTGAAGACGACGATGAAGTGTCCGTCGTCGCAGATGCCAACATGACTTGCCGGAAGGTGGCGAACGGCAGAGTTGAGGTCGATAAAATGCCACGGGAAAGTGCGAAACCCTAGCAGGGCTCCGACAACGAGAGATGTAAACGGGGAAGTCGATGCGGCTGCAAAGCGGAAGTGAGCTCTACTGGGCCAAAAAAATGCGAATTTTGAGTGGAAAGAAGAAGGTGCGCGACGCATTTACATATCAAACACCATTTTTTATTTATTTATGCCTCGCAACTATTTTATATTAAATAAAAAAAATTAAGTTTAAAATTTAAAATAAATATTTTGATTCATAAACAAAATTGCATTTAAATAAAAATTAAAATTTAGGTGTTTGAAAATCAAGAATATAGGAATTGAGTGATATGCATGTGAATCTTCCTTAAAAAAAAAATTTTCACATATCAACTTTATACCACCTAGCGGGATAAATGCTTGTTGTTATTGTATGTAAATTTTATTGAATGGTACCTAATATGGGTCTTATCATACTTTTTTCCTAGTGAAAAATAAAAAAATTATATTAATAAATTTAGTTTCTCTCAAAAATATTTTGGTTAACATTCTTATAAAATAGTCTGAATGAAAATTTTGACTTTTAGGCCCTGTTTCAGGCAGTTTATCTTGATTAAAGTTTGATTAAGATGAAGTTTCAGATTGTTCGCTCATCTAAAGTTGAGGTAGTTATAAAATATGGTATCAATGGCGAAGAAGTGATTTGTATCAGGTAAGTCATAATGAGTTTGTTAAATTGTGGAAACAGAATAAAATATAATTGTAAGTTATGATGTTATGGACTTCTTAAGTCTCATGTGAATGATGTTCCATAGATAGATGCAATATACCCATAAATCTTCATTTCAAAATAGAGAATCGATTGAGAAGTTCAAAACAAAACCACCGAGATTAAACAAAATTGAATGCCCAACCAAGGAGCTCAACTCAAAATTTCTCATGAATCAAATAAATCTAAGAATCTCCATGTTAAAGTAATGCAGCAAGAAAATAGTAGTCAAAAGTACTCAAATATTTGTTGAGATTTTCAATATATCTTTCCAACAATCTTCTAAAAACGTACTGCATTACCTCCAATATGAATAAGTAAAAGTGGTTATAATATAGATATTCATGAGGAAACTTTATTTCTTCATCAAAGAGACAATTAAGCTAAAATATCATTTCCATTTGATCTACCAATCTCATAATTCAAAAGAGATTATCGCATGGACAACTAATCCAGAAATTAAACAACATTCTAGAAGTAAATAAAGCCTAACCTTAACTCCTTGCTAACGCAAGAACGAGAAGAATAAAAAAACCCTGAAACAGAAACTCCCAACAGAGAATGAGCTCTCAAACTATGTTTCCTTGAAATCTCCAGAAAAAATCAGCCATCAAAATGCTTCCCCAAAAGGGGTATTTATAGCCATCGAGAGGACAGGGGCTCACTAACGGTGAGATAAAAGGAAGGTGACGAGAAACGCCCTCGAAGGGTAAGAGATTCATCAAGATTTAAAATGGGGGTTACCAGATCCATTCGAGCGGGAAAAGCTGTTAAGAACCTGTTACCGGCGAAGCAAACGGTGAGGCAATCGATGACGAGTGTCGGGAAGGAGGAAGATGACCGGAAGACCGACAAGAAAACCTTGAGAATCGGTTAAGAAAAGAAGGGAAGAAGGGATTCGGCTAGGGCACGATTCGGTCCCAAGAGGAGAGGGGAAGCTTCGAGAGAAATGAAAATAAAAAAATGGGGTTTTAAAACCCCTTTTACTAAAAAAAACTTATTATTTATTTTTTTATTAAAAGAAAATATCAAATTTTGTGTGACTGGTGACCCAACAAAAATAGGTGTTCTTCTTAGCTAAAATTGATGTTCAGGACGTGACGGCGTAGTCCGTTTCATCATCCGGACAAATTCATCGACGATCGCTTCAAATTAACTTCAATTCGCGCGCGGCGCATCAAATAAAATTATTTTGACCCGATCAGAGCCGTTTAACGAGTATATCATTGACCGGTCCTCACAAAAGTGGCAACCAAAGTCAAATAAACTACTCGCGGCAGAAAGTCGAATGTCACACACACGTCGTGGGGTACACTTTATGTCTTTCAAATTCCTATAGGAATTCAACAAGAGTTTCAATATGTCAGCTTTAATCGACTCGACTAGATGTCAAGAATCAGAAACCGTCCATATGAAACTTCAAAGAGCGAAAAAATGGCTTGAATTTTTAAGTATCGTGGCTCTCAGTCTAGTCCTCTAAGAGAATCAAAATAGAGAAATCCTAAGGCTATATTTTAGGGTATCTAGGGAAAGGAAAAGAAGACCTAAAAAATGAGGTCAACATCCTTGAAATTAAAAAATGCTTTTATCACGTGGGACCCAGCTTTACTCCTGCCCGAGCGCTGTGAATAAAATGAACGAAAACAGAATACGAAACGCCTATAGAAAAATACTTTCAGCGAAAAATCGATAGACGCACAACCTCTTTTGCCATTTGCCGTCTGTTTAGGGTTTCAAGTCTCAGTTCGTCGGTTAAAGTACATTCATCAGGTCAACGCTAGAGTTCAACTTATCAAGATGAAAGTCGAGCCTTCTGAGATGGAAACCTAAGAAAACCCTGTCACAGTGGAAGCTAAAGAGCCATTGAGAATGGAAACTGAAGATGAGCCGTCAAGAATGGAGTCCGATGAACTGAAGAAGAAAAAGCAAATGACCGTAAGAAGAAGGTTATTGAAGAGGGTTCCTCAAGGTAATATTTTATTTTCTTGGTTGTCTTTTCTTTGAAAAGTTTATCAACATTACGTGATAATACGAGAACATATCCTAATTAAAATGCATTTTTTCTTCTAAATAATACCATGGTAAAAAACAGTTAATAACGTAATACTACCTAAAACGTAATAAAACTATTGTTCCTCCAGGTAATAATTATTATTACGGTGATAAAATGCAATTCTTTTAAATAAAATACAATTCTCCTATACAAAACCTGACTAATACTGACTAATAAAGGCAAATAAAATCGTAATAATTCCATAATACTAGTTAAACAGTTAATACCGTAATATAACCATAATAATATCATAATAATACAAGAATGATACCATTAAAATATAAACTTAATAATATCGTAATATAACCGTTTCGTAGTACTACGTGAATAATACTACCAAAATATAACCATAATAATACTGTAATTATACCATAATATTACAACTAAACCCGAATAACACTTTAATAATGACATTGAAATGCCATTGAAATAACACCTGATATTTGTTGCATTATATTATTTTTGTAGGTTTGTGAACCCAAGATCAATGAGTCGTAGATGCCAACCATCTATAGTGAGAGGTGTGCTGGATAAGTTCAGACATTCAATATCCGAGGACACGAGAAATGAGCTTAAAGCAATGAATGTTAAGCAATTCTTGGAGCTCCCTCCTTATCCTAAAGAGAATGTATTGACACTACAAACTTTGCAATATTGGCAGCATGATAAAATTGTTTTCAAAATGGGAGGGAAAGAGCTAAGATTGTTGCCCAATGAAGTTGCCCAGCTAATCGGCATGTCAAATAGAGGTGCAGTGCCATAGTGGAGTAAACGTCCATCTTGTGGTGTGGATGCCCAACAGATGAAGATTAATCTATCGGACTTCGCAAGAGGAGGTCTTCTACCCCTTTTGCTAAACTGTTTATAAATTTTTTGTTATCAAATCTATTTTTTTCCTCTAGTAATTTTAGTGTACCCGAAAGACTTAATAATTTTGGGGAGAATATACAGACTTTTGCCTCCAGGAATCTGAATGCATCGTTGGTTATAATCCCTGATTTTGTCATTGATCTGAGGATATTGACATTGATGTCACACATCTTTCTGCTGTAACACAATAGATGCTTGTCATCGTCCTCCGCCAACAAATGGTTTTGACTTTCTATGAATTTCTTAACCGATTAGTTGTCTTCTAAATCAACGACATATCAGATCATAGCTGGATAACCAGTCCTTGTGTCTGCTCTTTTGAATCTCACCGTGATATTGTCCTTCAACTCTTTCTTGAAACCAGTCTCACCACAAACGAAGTCCTTTTTCTTAATTTTCTTTGAATTTGGCCAGAAACTACTGTGGTCCTTTCACACAATAAATCCAATATGATGTGCATATACACAATATTATTCATAGACTTCCTTCTCATCGTAGACAACTGCATGAAGCAATTTCTCTGTCTCAGGTGACTGCAAATTTAAACATCAACATTATCACCCCAAAAAGAAATCAATACAAGGCTACAATACATAAATCACACCATCATAGTATCGTAATATAACCCAAATAACACCATTGCAATGTCAATATAACATACCAATCAAATCCCATTAAGAAATGTTACTAACATCATCGTTAAAAGCCTATAATAGACACATAACACCGTGATAAAACCACCATAACACCCTGATAACACAATTAGAACATCAATATAAGACTCCGATAAAACATCCAATTAGATCAAATAACACTAGGATAACACCATGATAATACCAAAATAACATCACATTACCACCCCACCATAAGAAAATCAATACAATGCTACAATACATAAATCACACCATCATAATACTATAATATAACCCAAATAACACAATTGCAATGCCAATATAACTGGCCAATCAAATCCCGTTAAGAAATGTTACTAGCATCATCGTTAAAAGCCTATAATAGACACATAATACCGTGATAAAACCACAATAACACCCTGATAACATAATTAGAATGCCAATATAAGACTCCGATAAAACATTTAATTAGATCAAATAACACTAGGATAACACCATGATAATATCAAAATAACATCACATTACCACCCACCATATAGGAGACCTTACAGGCAAAAAACACCCAAATAACACCACAATAACACCAGCATAATACTATTAAACCTCAACATAATACACCAAAACAAAACTAAGCCAGCAGATCTAATATTACCTTAATAACACTATGATATTACTAAAATAACACAAAATCCCCACGATAGTAACGTTACAAGCAAATGTACTGTAACACTTTAATACCATTACGAAGACGAGATCACGACGTCGAGAATAACACTTCATTATGACAGTTATTTAACCCACTAAAACTATGAAGAACAATCATAAATGGAAAACAACTAAAAAAACAACCAGTATAGCACCGTGATATTACCTAAATAACACCACGTTTCACACTAACCGAAACTTAGCATTACACATCAGATAAAAACAGAGCAAACATCAATAACAAAACAAATATTCCTTAAAACCTAAATCTACAGTCAAACAAGTATAACTTACCTGTCGAATTCCTTCTGTCGAATCTAAACTCAACTCATTCTCACGATTCTCGAAAATATTTTGAGATTCCAACTCATTGCCATGTTTCTCGCAAGTATTTTGAGATTTTAACAACATTTTCTCGTCAAGAAATACTTCCATCGAACCCTATCTACCAAATACGAATGGATCCTAAAAAGACAATAAAATGAGAATATCCTGAATCCCTATACCTAAATGAGACAAAACACAACTTTTTTCCAATTGACGGGAAGTGAAAATGACAAAAGTGAACTTTTTTGTGCTTGGGCGGGATTCGGGCCAGGTCGGACGAAATATAATAGAATTTTTAACATATGTTGCAATAGTGGGGCTGGATTCCACGTGACATTTTCTAATTAACTACCACATACAAACTTCCATATGCTGCACGTATCGAATAATTTTTCTATTTTTAGATAGTTCAAATCCTGAGTTAATTTGATAATAATTTTTTAACAGTACTATATGACTAGAATACTCTGGTGAATTGGTATCCCAAGAAACCCCTCTTTGGCTTTGTAGCAACTCAATCCTTTAATTTTTCAGATGAGATAATCTAAAACAATTTAACTCAAACACCGCCCATCCCTTTTAGGAGATAGTGACCCCAAACCGCAACCTTTAACATGTGAACCCAAAGACCCTAGGCAACCCAATTTAAATCCTTTTGAACCATAAGATTGATCTTATCATAATAGTTGATCATATATCTAGCCAATGAACGAACCTAGAATAAATTTAACATAAAATCCGCTTGGCTTAGCCATATAATGTGGCAAGACTAAGAGTTTAATTTACTCTATTTTGTATTGAACACACAAATTAGGAAAAAAAAACTCAACATTATGATGTATTTAGCTCTAAAATAGACCAACATGATCATTGGGTGTGTTGAACTAATAAATTTTTGCTAGCTTGACCCTTTAGACCACTTAATGAGGAGAAGTATTAAGTCAAAATAGTTATACTTTTACTGTGATGGAAAGTTTTGGGAGGTATAGAGATAAGAAGTAAAGTTTAAGCGCTAGATATGTAAATGCATGAGAATTGGATGGTATGCATGTAAATGCCCCAAGATTCAATCATTCAGATCTTCTCCCATGATTTGGTAGCTATACAGAGTACATGCATTAGTCATGACCAAGCTGGATCAGATGGCTAGGATTCCTAACCGTGATGGTGACTTGGGAGAGTCTAAATACCCTTCAAATATGCCAGGCCGAGACCCAACTGAGCACTGATCATGCACCTCCTCACCCCCCATTCCGCCATTAATGGAGTCCACATACTCAGAGTTTATTGCTACAGTGTTGAGGAGGAGTAAAGCAAAAAAACAAGATCGTGGCAAAAAGTCGTTGGGTTTCACAATTCAAAATAAGCAACGAAGCCAGGCAAGCAAAGCTAAGCCTGAGTGCATTAATCAGTACCTTGGACTTTAAGTTTACTTGGGATAAAACGTAGCAGCAAGGAACAAAGATAGGCAATGGCCACCCCCACAATCTCCACCTCCATAATCCACCTTCCAAGCAAAGCGACTTTTCCAGTCATACAACTTACTAGATACTTTATACCATATGCAAATTACAGACAAGACCCTCCCTTACTATCTTTTCCAAGCGTATCATTATATAGATAAATCTCACAAGCTCACATTTTTATTGTAACAATCTTGCTTAGGACATAAAACCTTCAGAAAGATGGGACTAAAATCATGGTTGATCACTTTGCCGCTTGTGCTGATCACCATGCCTGCTGTCGTGAGAGCTCAAGGCACTGATTTTGATGCTGAGCAGAGATTTAGCAGTGGCATCCAGCTCTGGGGAGGGGAAGAAGATGAAGAATTGAAACCACTTTCAGCATCAGAATTCCCGGTATGGAGAAGCAGTGGAGCAGAAAAGAAGGTGGTGAACGTTGAAAGCTTTGGAGCAGTAGGAGATGGCATTGCAGATGACACACAGGTAAAGCTTTGTCCTTTCATGGTCGAATTTTCTTAAATTATTCAGCCATTCTGTTTCAAAACCCAATCAAAGCTAGATTGATCAGTTAATTGCAGTGTAAAAGAAATTTAACCAAATTTAACGCGCAATGCATGCAATCATTTTAATTTTTGCTTAAACTTTGAGTAAATAATTTAATAATTTTCATCCAGGCCTTTGCGAGTGCATGGAAGAAGGCATGCTTTTTGAGTAATGCAGTTTTTTTAGTCCCTGAAAAGCGCGTTTATAAGGTTAATGTTACAAAATTCAGAGGGCCGTGCCAAAACAAACTAATCATCCAGGTACACATATACTAGTTTTTTTTTACTAGAGATAAATATGATCATATCATTTATATGAAATTTTGCTACATCCTCACTTCACTAAATTGAGAAGGTGTTCCAATCCGGCCAACATAAAAGCTTGGTTTTTAATAAGAAATTGGCACATGGAATCTAAAACAATGTTCTTCCAGGCATAAGAAATTTCATTAACAAAAAAATCTCCACTATTGTCACAAAACAGTTCCAATTTGTTAGCTCATTAAGATGGCTCTCATAGCTACTGCAAATAAAAGAATACATCTTTAATGCAAAGTGACTGTAAACTTACTGCATAATTATTGAAAATTGTTCAGATAGCTGGAACTATTGTAGCCCCAGAAGAGCCCAGAAATTGGGATCCAAAAAATCCAAGAGTTTGGCTAGTTTTCTCAAACCTGGAAGGAGTCAGGATCCAAGGTGGCGGGATCATCGACGGATCTGGCAGTAAATGGTGGGCTTCCTCCTGCAAGATCAACAAGACAAACGTAAATATATTAATCTTTATAACCCAGTTCTCATCAAATAGATTACACTGATGACCGGATCATTAACACTTTTTTCTCCACTTCTTTGTTTCTTTTGGCTGTTTACCATATTGACAGCCATGCCGAGGAGCACCAACGGTATATCATCTCCCAAACTCCAGATACAGCTGACACCTGCATATAATTTCACGAAGTCTTATAAAGAAAGCTGAGAGTAATAATAAAAAAAAAAAACTGTTTCATCAAAATAAGAAATAAGAACTGCAGAAATAATCTTCTTTGAAATGCTTATTTAAGCTCTTAAAGTAACATTTTTCAGTGTATGATGCATGAGCACTTCTAATTAAGGAACAGTGCAGTATCAGATAAGTATTTTATGAAGCATGAGCACTTCTAATTAAGGAACAGTGCAGTATCAGATGAGTATTGGATATGGACACACCTCCATGACTCCATCACGAGCAAACATGACATAGAAGCTTCCGATTTAAATAGTATTGCATGTCCTAAATTAGTGAATTAAAAAATTATAAAAATACTTTTATATATCAATCTATCTATAAGATTAAGATTTTAAAGAAATTCTTTTATTTATTTATTTAAAAATTAAATTTATTTTGAAGTTGAATAAAGCAGTCAGTACTTATTTTTCCTATATCATAAACTACATAATATTTATGTATCTTTTAACGTTTAAAATTTAATGTTATTAAATTTTTTTTTATCATCTCTTTTTCATTCTTCTTAATGATATGTTTTTATTTAATTTTTATCTATATTTTATAATTTATATTAGGAAGATTTTCATACACACAACACAATTCTTATGTATTTACATATCTAACACGCCAAGTTCAATTTATACATATATGCCACCTTATCAATGCATGAAAATGTGTATTTCACTTTTAAAATGTTAAAATTTTATAATTTTAGACATGAAATGAAAGATTTTGGTGGTAATAATGTAAAAAAGCGAAGTTTGGATGTTAAATATGTCATTACATAAGAATTGGGTGGCTTATTTATATTATAATATCATATCCATGTATCCGTGTGTGTCCATATTATGTCCATATCCTTGTATCTGTATCAATGCTTCATAAGCTTTTAGTAGAAGATAGAACATATAAACTTGCATCTCAAAAGTAGTCCAGAGCCTACTACTATAGAAATTACAGCAAAGCACTACATCTCACCCACTTTGCATGCAGGCACTGACCATTGACTCAAGCTCAAAGATTAGGGTGAAGGGCCTTGGCATCCAGAGTGCTCAACAGATGCATTTCACCATTTCACGCTCTGCAGCGATACGGATCTCCGGGGTTCGAGTAAAGTCTCCCAAAGATAGCCCCAACACAGATGGCATTCACATCAGTGAGTCCACTGATGTGTCCATCCAGAACTGCCACATTGGAACAGGTGCGCAAAATTTTGGACTTGTTTCATGCAATAACACTTCTTCCATCTCATAAAATCAGCAAAAGATAGATACTATTTTGCTTGCCACCACCAAATTGAAAACATGAATTATAAGTTTATTTCTTACTGGACATGAGTTACATTTAACCAATCCAATAATAAGAGGGTACGGCATTGACATGACAACGCAGTGAATGATCATTGACAAGCAAGGAAAGTAGGAAAACTGACACTTGAGTAAGAAAAGTAAAGCGAGGGCTCAGCTCTTGCAGAAATTGCAGTGCTAGCGTTTTGAATATGTTACATTGTTTTTCTTCTTATAAGATATTTAACTGACAAACATTACAGTAAAAGATAATTTTTTGGGTCATTTAAGTACATACCACACAATTCCTAGGCATGTACATATCTAAGACGTAAACTTTGCTTTTTTACATTTATATCATACAAATCTTTCATATCACATCCGATGTACCACTATTTAACTTTTAAGAGGTGAAATACTATTTTTCATGTAAAGGTAAGGTGACATATTTGTAAAACAATAAAGTTTGAGTGTTAGATACATAAATACGTAGGAATTGAGTGGTATATATGTAAATCTTTCTATTTTTTTTTTCTCATCAATAGGAGACGATTGCATTTCTATCGTGAATGCCAGCTCTAACATTAAGATGAAGAACATTGACTGTGGACCAGGACATGGAATAAGGTACATTAACTACACCCACACAACACAATAATACACTAACATAAAATATGTTCCCTTTCAATCATTGATAGAGATATTTAATGATTTAATGTCCCCACTATTTCAGCATAGGAAGCCTTGGGAAGGACAACTCTGTCGGCATAGTTACAGGCATTGTTCTCGACACAGCAAAACTCACAGGAACTACAAATGGCTTGCGAATCAAAACCTGGCAAGTAAGCATTCTATAATTACACGATTTAGTTATTGTAAATGGGATTCTAAGCATAAGTTTGCAGTGCATTTGACGTGTTTCTTTGAATGAAAAGCTCAAGCTCATTGATCAATTAGCTGATTGTTTTAACAGGGGGGATCAGGATATGTTAGATCTGTTCGATTTGAAAATGTAAAGATGGATGACGTTGAGAACCCGATCATCATTGATCAGTTTTATTGTGACTCCCCAAAAGTTTGTAAGAACAAGGTAATGATTGACTATACTATGTTTTCTAATGAGCAAATCAAATGAACTCTATGGTTTTAATCAAGGTTGTGAAAAATGGACGGGATATTAAACCGGAAGAAAAAAGATGTTCAAGATTCAATGGTTCAATTGAAAATTATCACATAACATATCATTATTATCACTTCTTAAAAGTGAAATAATCCTTTTCATTCATAGGTTTGAAGCACCAAAGTACTATATATATATATATATATATATATAT
>NEWO01000025.1:3240095-3254639 GCA_003013225.1 Phalaenopsis aphrodite
AAATATGAGATATGTAAGTACATAAGAATTGTGTGCTAGGTATGTAAATTTCCCTATATAATTTTCTAAGTGAGAACACTACACTCTTAAATATTTTAAATAAAACAACAAATCAAAATTTTAAGACAAACATTTTAAAATGTTTTCTATTTTTAATCTAAATTTTTTTATTTCTAATCTTTAAAATAAAAAACAAGAAATTGATCAACATTAGAAAAAAACTGATTCATAAAAAAGATCTTGTCCGATGCTATACGGAAACAATTTTGGGACCTGTGCCCCCGAGAAGACCATTTCATAATTGAGCCAATCAAACTAGCCGGTCCAATCCAATTTTTAAGACAATGGTTAAAATACTAATATAATGATCAAATCTTTTGCCACTGATTGAACTACTAAACATTAATATGTAATTAAATTTGATTCTCTGATTCATGCAGACAGAAGCAGTAAAGATAAGCCAAGTCATGTACAAAAACATCAGTGGGACTTCAAGAACTTCCAATGCCATGAAATTTGCGTGCAGCGACACAGTGCCGTGCAGCAACATAGTTTTGAACAACATTAACTTGGAGAGAGAGAATGGAACTGCAGAGACATACTGCAACTGCGCAATGGGATTCAATTATGGATTTGTGAGGCCAGCAGCAGACTGCCTACGCAATGATGTTAGCTCCGGTTGCAACGGTGGTTCGCTAAACAATAACAAGAGGCATGTGGAAATCAATACAGAACTATGAGAGAAATTATGAACTGAAACAAATTAAACTTTAACATATATAGTCAACAGAAGCCCAACTATTCTGATATGGCCAATTTAGTCCCAAAGTTCTGTAGTGCTCCTGTTAGTCTTGTAACTATAGAAAATTGATCCAAAATGCTCTATCGTGTAGAAATCATGATAGAAAAGTGATCTTAGTTTTCAAAATTGGTCCCAATTTAGTACTTGAGGGATTAATTAAGATCAATTTTCAATAATTGAGAGACAAAATTTAAGCACTGCAAAATTTTGGCAATGAATTGGCCACATCCGAATAGTAAGTGAATCATTTTAAAATTTAACCCTATAGTCCACAACTTAATGTTATAATAGAACTTAAGGTGCTTTGCTAGCATAGCCACATGAATGCTGATTCATACCTGTGAAATTTTTATAGATATAGATTCATGTATTTATTATTTAACTATCATGCAGATAGAATGTGACATGGTCTATATAATTACAATTAGTTAACCAAAATACTTTTCTTCTCTGATTTTCAACTTGTAAGGAACATTAAAAGTGTTTTTTTATGCACCTAAGAAAAATGAATTATAAGATAATTGTCATGTTAAGTGCTACCAATGAGGAATTCAAAGTGTAAGAAGGAAGGCAACAAAAATAACAAGAAATTATCCTTTCACAAAAATGAAAATAAACTAGTGTTGGTAAACAAACATAATGGCATAGAAGAGGATTAGGAAGAGTTGGATATTAGATGAAACAATATGCAGGTTGAACTAGAGAAGAGAAGCAAAAAGATTTTACATAGTACTGAAGCTTCTATGGTGCCACTAAAGTGCTGTTGCCTCTTTAATTTTTGAGGATTTCTAGTTCCTAAATAAATTCAATCAAGTTAAGCTTCATCCCTTCCTGAAAAGGACATCATAATTCCTCCTTTTTTAAATTTTTTTAAAAAAAGTTTAAATGGAAGAAAATCATGTTAGACACTAAATTACTAATATTCATTTACATCTTAACTTTAAATAAATTTCATATTTCCTTAATGTAATTTTTTTTCTTACTTCTCAGTATTAATAGACCAAGCTATATGAAATTAAAAAAATCTCAGCAAGCTTAAGAAGTACTTGTGGCATCCTAATGATAACTCCTCCCTCAAACTTGTTCCCCATCGTACTGGCTACATATTAATAGCGCACAACAGAATATACAATAAAAGAGACTATGAATCACAACTAAAATATAATAGGTAAAACAAAATCTGGAAACATGTTATCAAATTGCTCAGGGTAAGAGGTGCAGGGAAACAAAAAGTACATGTAGCAAGAAAACGTAATGCTAGAAAAAGTAGACTACAATCACATCAATTGAATCACATTCAATTATAAGATCGCACAGATAACTTCCAAGTCAAACTGGTACAAGAATCATACACAAAAAAGAAAAGCAATCAATAGAACAAAACATAGAATCAGAACACAATCTCTCTACTCTCCTCGATCAGTCTCATCCATAGGGTCTCGGGGAGGGTTGCCTCTGGTTGGTCTCCAAATAGTGAAAGGTGGTGGTGGCGGCGGCGCCGATCCCATGCTCCAATGCTCTTGGAATTACTTCCAGTCGACCTTAAATGTACTCGTACTGTTGCTGGTACTAGCTGGCTTAATACGCGGATTGGCGGTGAAGATTGTCAACCTCCCATGACATGACATCCTGAGTGGTACGGAGCTCCCTCACGTCCCTCACTAAGTCACCATGCAGTGTCATCATCCGCCTCATATCTCGAGACGGGTCAACAAGGATGGAGTCACGAGATACCGAGGATCAACATCTGGATGAACTCTCTCCTTGCCTTGGAAAGCATCAGACAACAAAGCATAAACATCAACAGACGACTAACTAATCAGCTTCTACGGCTGCAGAAGCTCTGCATCATATCCCACCACTAATCCCCCTCAAACATAGGTTATGCTGGTATAAACCTACAGTAGATTGTTGACTAGCAATGTGGACTATAGAATCGTGAATCAACTACCCTATGTCAATATAAATGCCT
Source organism: Phalaenopsis aphrodite (assembly GCA_003013225.1). Classification (NCBI taxonomy): domain Eukaryota; kingdom Viridiplantae; phylum Streptophyta; class Magnoliopsida; order Asparagales; family Orchidaceae; genus Phalaenopsis; species Phalaenopsis aphrodite. Next base: position 3,242,870 of record NEWO01000025.1, read on the forward strand.
TTCTGAATACAATAGTTCAGAATGACACCCTCTTCATAACATCAGTCAAACTAGTGGTGGGGGGTAATCTAGCAACATTGAAATAATGTTAGGCACGAGATTTCTTAGTTAAATAGGTCATGAGCAAATTAAGTAGAACTTCCCCATCATCGCTAGAACGTGTCCTCCACGACCTTGTGAAAGTAGTGAGTAGATTGATGACCTCCTGGTAATCAAATGAGGTGAGAATAGAATAACTACAATTTGGAATGTCTGGGACATAAAAAAATATGATTGATAGTGTTAGAGTCAAAAGGAACTGCCTTCATTCTCACAAAAACTCTATCGTCTATGGATTCTCTTGCATTTGCATAGAACTCGCGAACGAGAGCAACTCCGGTGGGTTTGGCATGATATGCAAAAAATTGCGAACTACGTTCTATCTCTCTGGGGAAATTGAAAGGTACTTTTTGGGATGAGCATTTTTTTTTTTCATATCAAGCTCAAAAATCTTTGTTGAGCGGTAGCGCTCACAAAGCATTTCCTGTCGTAGCAGGAAGAACTCCTTTTTCCCACACATTCTAGGAGTCATGATAGAAAATACACAAAGCAATGAAGCTCCAAAAGACAAAAAAAAAATTCTCAACATGCAAAAAAAAAATTCTCAACATGCAAAAAAAAAAAGGAATGAGGTGAGATCCACCAACAAAAAAATCTTCCTCTGGCTAGAAAACAGAGTGCAAAATAAAAGAAGACTAGCCAGAGAATAATTACACCAAAATCCTTCTTCTCCTAGCCTGATCTACCAGTTAGCTAAGTTTTCGACAATCTTCCGGCAAGGAATCCAATGATCTTAGGCTCTAGGGCTTGGAAATTGGTGTAATTAGTAAGGGATTTGACACATTTAAGTCTATATAATGCCTCATTTCACGGGAAAAAATTTGCGTACTTAACAAGTACGCAGCGCTGCATACATAATGAATGTTATATGAGCGTTATATCGGCTTTATATTCGCGTTATATCCCGTGTAACCTCCATATAACTTCTATGCAACATACATGTAACCTACATATATGTGAAAACAGAAGCGCGAAACTTATTTGTCAAAGTAACACCTGAGTCTTCTTTGGTTTCTTGAAATTGGTTTCTCTTCTGTGTTTCTTCGGTCTCGATGGGTAGGCCCGTCATAGTTATTACAGGGTTTGTTTCTCTTGAAACAGCTCTTTCAATGTCAATAATAATCATGAAAGCATTTTTAATACCTTTCTCTAGACTCTGATGGTTGTGAGGGTCTAGAGCGAGAGTTATATTCCTTTGCCTTCAAGGGCTCTAGGAGCTCTGCTAGCGTTTTTGGCTTCTAAAGAACAAGAGTGTCAAAATGGCCCTTCACACAAATCTTGGACCAAGGCAACATGAGTGAGTTTGAGATCTTGAACGTCAAATGATTTTCGTTGGAAGCAGGTAATGAAGCTCCTCAAACTTTTAGTGAGCTCCTGATGTATTTTCAGGAGTGCTTGGGAGCTCTTCGATGGCTTCTACGCGCCAATGAACATATTCTTGAGCCCGTGGAAGGAGGTGATAACTCACATGGTAAAATGAGCAAACATGCGTGGGACTGAATCTTTTAGCATAAAAAAGAATAAACAACATTCGACATCCTGAGCAGACAAACGCTTGACCTGAAGGTTGCCAAGTGCTCAAAGAGAGCATATTTCTCTTTGTAAGATTCCAACGATGGAATCCTGAATTTCCTTGGAGCTTGAACTTCTTAAATTTCTCTTTAGAAGGTAGTCTTTGTTTGTCTCTATCTTCTTCTTCCTCTTCCGACTTATTTACCATGGTAGTCTGGAGAAAATCTCTGCCTTCTTCTTTCTTCAATGGAGTCTGCAACAAATCCTTTCTCTTCTGAACAATCAAAATCATTCATAAGCAGTATTCCTTGCTCGAAGATTAGGTAAAGAGCTCTTCTTACTCTGACTCTTGCTAAATCCTAAGCAAGCGACTATTGTCTTGGAAGTTTTTGTCTTTGTGTCTCTAGTGATGCTGCTCCTTGCTGCGGTGCACCTTCTACTATTGGTAAATTTTGAGCATGGTTTACCATTCTGGACAATCCGATATATGCTCTTGTCGAGAATGAGTTCGGAGTGCTTCCCTCATATCATGCATTTCTTTTCTCAACTTGTTGATTTGTTGAGTCATAAAGTCCCTTGGTAAATTACATCATTCTTAGGGGCATTCTTCCGTTAGAAAGGGTCTTTCTTGCAAAGTTTACGTATGAACTCAACGCTTATCACTCTTTTTAAGATGTTGAATCCTTCTATAAGTAAGGTTCCATATTATCCGTAAATACATACAACTTGGAAAAAGACCTTGTATCATGGAAAGAGCGCTAGAGAGAGAAAAAGAAATAGAAAAGATCCCTTAAAGAAAACCTTGGGGAATATATTAATTTTCGGTCTACAGCGAGCCGATGAAAGGTAGCTTCTAGGAGGTTTCTTCAGTTTAGAGATCGTTGGAAAGGGAGAGAGAGAGAGAGTTCTCAGGAAAAATATCCAAAACCTTTCAAGAAAAGAAGCGAGAGAAAAAGGGGTTCTTTTTCTTTCTACTTATGGACGCTTTTATACATGAGATAAAAAGATTATAATATTACCTAAGTAGTACATCAAGAATTGTATTGTTGACTTTTCTCTGTTGCATTTATAGAAAGTCAATAGCATGGATATGATGTATTGCCATTTAATGTTAGATATCGCCAGTACGCCTGCCATCCCCTATGTTTTGGTGATGGGATTGAATCTTAGTTCAAGCAACATCTTTAAATGAGAGATTGACGAATGTCCTTATTGATCTTGATGCTTTCTCGAATTGTTATCTTTATAGAGATGGATGTAAGTTATCTTCTCTAGAAAGATGAAGATGAGCTAGATCAACCACTTCTACATGTGAGCTTGATTCAACCACTTCGATATATAGACACGATTCAACCACTTCGATATATGGGCAAGATTCAACAACTTCAGCATATACGATTAGTTTATGCACTTTGACAGGTGGGCTTAATTCTGCTAGATAAAAATCAATGAAAACATCCATGTACCCATATTTGTGTATACATACTCATTTAACTAATTTAGACAAGCTAAGAACAAATAATTGTTTATTACAAAAAATTTAAACATGCAATATATGAATATCTTTGAAAGCAGCATTTTTGCCAAACATGAACAATTTAAATTATAATCAAGCGAAGTTCAATTCATGATGTGGGCTTGGCTTGATTACAACCCCATCACTCAACACCATTCAACTCTCATAGCCGCACATCCTTCCTGAGTACAAGCGCAGCCAACCCAATTAAACCAGTTTGGCATCTATGGTGCTCACATTCTATGATTTCTATTGCATGCTTTCAAATACATGCAGCAAAAATTGTGCTTGGCAGGTATTTTTACATTCCAATTTCAGGCAAGACAGAGAGATTCAAACAAATTTCTATGTAGTATTGCTTATTACAAAAAAATCATTTGTAATTTCGCACAACTCAAGCTCTGAAACAAACAACCAAATTCATCCATCTTCTGATTCACAGATTTCTCCCCCAAAACAACTACCGCTTCGTTCTACAGCTGACGTCTCTCAGAGCCCCACCCGGCGGCGCCCCCATCACCATCCTACATCTAGCATGCAACCAATAACTAAACCTCAACAATCCCCCCAACACCGACCTCGTCCTCATCGTTCCTCGCAACTCCATCACCACTCCCTTCCCCTCCCCACTCCCCGCCACCACTTCCCCCTCCTGCATCCTCCACTCCTCCGCCTCCTTTTCCGGCAACGCCACCTGACTCGCCACCATATGCACGCTCCTCAACGCCGACTCCCCCCTTCGCTCCGCGAACGGATCCACCGCCGCAGCAGCCACAAGCGTGTCCCCAAAGTAAAGGCTAAGGTCAAGCAGAGTGAAGATGACGTCAACTTTATGGTTGGGGTTGGAGAAATTGGCGAGCAGGGTGAGGTCGGCGTTGAGCAGAGTGGTATTACTGTCGATGTCGATGTCGAGATAGGCGGCATTGAGGGTGGCTTGCTGGATATTGAGGTGGGGGTTGCGGGGGCGGAAGAGAAGGTAGATGATGAGGACGGCGAGGCCGCCGAGGATGATGATGGTCCATAGGAGGGCGCAACAGATGGCGGCGAACCAGGCGAGGGGGCTCGTGCGCTTTAAAGGCGGAGGCTTTAGGCGGGGCCGGTGGGAGGGGTACTCTGTTATTAGCTGGTGGTGCGAGCCAAGGGGTTTTGGATGGGAAGGTGGGCTTGGGTGGCGCATGGTGATTTGAGTTAGGGAGGGATGGGGGGAGTGAGGGGAAGAGAATGGGGGTTAAAGAGGAGTGTTTTGGAGAGGAGGATGAAGAGGAGGCGGGGGTAGGAGGGAAGGAATCTGTGGTTTTGAATTAGGTAAAATTGTGTGGCATGAAATTGAGAGAGTGAGGAGTGGTGTTAGTCTGGAGCGCAAGTAAAGCTTGGATTCCCATTGCTTTGCAAAGGGGAGCTTAGGGGAGTACAGTGTTTAATACTCTTTCATATATTGTCTTTTTCTTTTGATGAGAATAAATTAAATTGGAAAAAAGGGTATTTGAATCCTCACAAGTGAAAGGGTTCTTAAAGGTCATGAAAAATGGATCGATTCAATTGAAAGGTTAAAATTCAAGATTAAAAGTTTGGATCAAACACTATAATAAATATTAATTATGCATCACATATTGTTTGCACGAATTTCAAGAAAATTTAACAGATATAAGGTACAGAGGAGTATGGCTAAGGTGGGCCTACAGACGGAAGGCTGAGAGCCTAAAGGCGGAAGACCAAATGTTCATCCACAAAAAAATAATGGCCCATCATCAAAAGGCTAAGCGTTCACTAGCAAAATACTGCAAGATTTGTCCGCCCAGGTGCAATCCCCTTATACTTGGATTGGAGACAAATTGAGTGAAGGTCGTCTGAATCAAAGACTGAAGCCTATGGAGTTGAGCAATAGGTGCCAATTAACTTCATGTCGTAACTTGACTCGAGGGAAGAATTTAGCATAATTAGGTATCTCACAGGCACCCATGGAATTCCTCATCTTGGGTTGAGAACTGGTCATAACATGATCACATATAGCACCCCGAAGAATCGACTCATCAAGAAGTGAGCTACCTATTGATTATGGTGCTTCACCCATTGCACGATAACCTAGTCTTGCTCTGTCGACAAGAGTTCCTAATCCAAGTATCAAAAATTGACAACCAGACTATAATAACAAACCAGATCCAAGTCAATCTAGCAAAGTTAGGCCAACCCGTAGACCATCAAAGGATGACCGGTAACTCGATTCAACACATCCCAACAGACAGGTCTTATCAGACCAAGACCAACTGATCTCAACAGACCGAGACATAGGATAGCCATACTGAAGGCCTATACGTGTAAAATATCATGTAAAACCCCCATTAAAATAGGCGCAAATATGTAAGTTCATATGTTATATCCTCATTATCTATGAATAAAAAGATCATTTATTCGGAAAAGACCAATCAAGATTTAAAATTACTATTCATTATTGTGCCCCCCTATTCTATCTTACACTCTATCCATTGGGTGTGGGATACATGTACAAATTAGGATTTAAAAATTAAATATAAATGTTTAAATAATAACACAATTGATATGTTGCTAAAAATCATATTGATACACATGAATTTCGGTGCATATTTTAATTGAAAGCTTCAAAAATTAAATTTGAAAATGCCTGCACACCAACCTATGATCAAGCAAATGGTCTCATGGAGACAAAATATATGACATGAAAAATGATCTGACCCAAGCCAAGTGAGCCCATATTATGCACTTAAAGTATGTTAGAAGATTTGAAATCTATTTTAGGGGACCAAAAGATCTATAATATGACAAGAAGTTTATAGGCAAATTGAGTGTCTCAACAAGCCAAAGCGAACAAGCCCAAGATCACTTAATTCAGACATCATTAATACACTTATATGCTCATAAAACATCAAATGATCAAAGAGATCCCTTGAGGCCATTTGATAGAGTAGTAGGGTTCATGCGGTATTTATAGAGGATGTCATTCACAAAAATATAAATACAACCTCACTCTTCTTCATGAGAGAGGACTTGGACCAGAAAGAGAAAGCTCAAGGAGCTCCAAGCCCTTGAGGGCTCATGGCTCCGCCACCACCAGACCACCAATGACTAGCCCCTACCTCTATCAGATTACTATTGTCTAAACACCACTGATGTGACCCTTTAATCATCGTCGTATGGTTGTTTCCACAGTTCGATCACCACAACCCGACCATCACTGTCATGTGGTCCTCGTCGGATCACAACTAATCATCTTCATTATTGATCCATCATTACCGTCGCCATACCACTGCAGTCTGGTCACCACTACAGATATATCATCATTGCTAGGCAACCATCAATGCTATTGTCGAAACATCATTGTTTGATCGTGTCATCGCCGAACTAAGACAACTTAGATGCCATTGTCGTTGTCACTGAACTTCAACTTTTTGGCCACAACCAAATCACCATTGACACCACCGAATCACGTTTGGCTGAGCTCCACCATCAACATCACTTTTAGATCATCATAGCAGCCACTTTCCCAACCACCACCATCACCATTGTCTGACCACATCTGCTAGTTGTCGCTACCATCAAACATTCATTGTCAGACCACCATCATTTGACTGTCACCACTACTGGACCTATGCTTCCAGGCCAACATCATCTCCATCATCAAACCATTACTCCAAATGATGCAAGCATCATATTTTCTAAGACACAACATCTATCATTAGTCTTCCTTCACACTAATCGGGTTGTCGCCACTTCCCTAATGTATTCTGCCACTCCCCCACTTCTGTGATATTTCTTCTAGATACTCAAATGTTAGTAAAAGTGTTGTAAACTACATCATCATAGTAGAATCATTTCAAATAGATTGGCCTCATGATTTTTTTCGTTTGAGTTTTTCACATAAAAACTCATATTATTCTCTCTATCAGTTCTTCTTTTATTTATGTGTTTTTCGGACCTTCGTACAACACTTGAACATTAATAAATCACTCTATCTTCATGAATTCTTCTACACACAACATTTTGACCCCGTTTGTGAGAAATCACTCTCACTTTTGCAAAATCTTTAACAATCATTAAATGACAAACAAACATAATACAACAAAAAAATGAAGCCTTTTCCTCTAATGCTCACCATTCTATTCGATAACCGTAGATTCTGGAACATCAATACTCTATTTTTCCCTCTTCAACAAGCACTATCATACTAGTAAAGATGATTCAAGTCTGTCTTTGGAAGACTGAGTGCATAGGATGTAGGAGTCTAAGAATGGGATTCTTTAGCTCCTATATAAAGTTTGGCAACCAATACTAACACAATCAAATGGATTTACATGCCCTGAGATCAACCTTCAAAGGAGAATGCCTCGCTTGAGAATGATTGTATGGGGCCCCTCTCCCAGCAATGACAGAGTTCCTCTACACCGGGCCAAGATGCCAACATCTTTTATATTGCTAATTCTCTCAATCAATCTTGCACAAAATCGCTTGCTTAAAACTCTATGATGCTTAAAATAAATTAGCACAACCATGTCTTACTGATGCTCCTCATAATATAATTCATGATGAGCTATGAAGAGTTCTCCTTAAGGGACAATAATCATTTCTTGACTCACCATAATCTTAAGGGTCTTCACCCATTACCCGAGGTAGTCCTCCAACCACCTTTACTAATGAGCTTTAAGCTTTTAGAGTCCATTGCAACTAATTCTAAAACGAGGGGAAATCTTTACCATTACCTCAAAAGACCGTTCACGTCAATGTCCTGAGCACAGTTGTGGTTGGGAAGTCTTTTTGCCTTCCACTTAGATATCAAGTCTATGAGAACCAATTCTTGGTTGTAGGCAAATTTCACTATAACTTTGAATAATCACTCATGTCGACATTTTAGACATGACGACAGTTAAACAAATTCTCAACATCAAAATATCACCCTTCTTAAGTCTTCTCATAAATAAATAAAATTCTACCACTACTTTTCAAATTGCATTTACAATCCCTACATAGACTTCTACTCCATAGACAAGAAAGTATCCATAACCTCAAAAGGGCAATAATAGTTTAAATAAAAACCAATTTTATGGTTGATAATCAGTACAATAGATCCTAGGGATTTGATCTAACCCCTTCTGTACAGGTTAACGTTGCCAAGTAACATTCCAACAAACAACCTTGGATAGGCCATAAGCTCTTGGTTTATTTCCTTCAATCTCATCTATACAAGTTAATGTTACTAAGTAACACGCTGACAAACAACCTTGGATTGGTAAAAAAATCATTGGTGGATTTCCTTCGACCTCCTCTATATATGTTAATGTTGTAGACTAACACTTCAACCGACAACTTTGGATAAGTCAAACATCCTTGTTGAATTTTCTTAGATCTCTTCTTCAATTATTAACGCCAACGAGTAACACTTTGATTAACAACCACAAATGTGTCAAATATTCTTTGACTTATTATATACATGCGAACATCTCCGACAAACACTTTGACAAATGACCTTAGATATATCAAACAACCTTGGTGGATTTCATTTGATCTCTTTCAAATAGGCTAATGTTGTCGAGTAGGGCTCCAACTAATAATCTCATATTGGTCAAATGTTCATGGTAGATTTCTTTCAATCTCATTATTGCACGACAACCATAATGTTTTTTTGTGTACCATTATTCAATGATTGGTTCCCTTGTCTATCACTCTTCTATAATCATCTATATGCAATTTACATATCATCTACTACTTAGTTATGATCATTTGACAATAACTATCATGCTTTAATACATAATGATTTAATCTACTTTAGAGAACAAAAATATTACTCACATCGGAATGAGACAACCACCACCACTAACCTCACTATCGTTGAGCTACCGTCGCTCGGTTGACACCTCTGCTATCGCTATATCACAGTCACAGATCACCGTCATTCGGTGACACCTTTAGATAGCTGCCACAATCGCTTGCCCAATGACGTTGCTGTCAAAAGAGTCACTTCCGTCATCGTTGGTACGCCAAATCACCAGACCACCACAATACGACCACCACTATTGCAACCATCGAACCACCGTTGTTTGGTCGACGTTGACACCACCGTGTGATCGTCGTTATCATAGAATCGCCACCACCTAGCCATCATTATTGCCATTACTTCCACAACAGGACTACCACTGCTAGACAACCACCGTCGTCGCTGTCAGACCATCACTGTCATCGGACTATCGCTGCTTCGCCACCACCATCCCCGTTGTTGGACCACAGCGATTTGGCTAACGCTATCACCACTTTCGTATTGTCATCATCACCGATGGACCATTGTTGCCCGACCACCACTGTCCCCACCATCATCTAACTGTCGCCAAAGTAGACCACAGGTCTTGGACCACCACATTCTTTGCGGCCGGACCATCGTTGTTTGGTTGCCGCTACCAAATATCCACTGTCAGATTATCGTCATTGCCACTACCAAAACAATGTCGTCTGGTCGACGCCACCATTCAACCTCTGTTATCGGGCCACCATCATCTCCAATATCGGACAATCATGGCTGGATCATTACTACCGACAATATTGGCATCATATTTTATAGCAAAAGACCTCTAGTGTCGCTCTTTCTTCACAACAACTAGGTTGCCACTAGATCTGCCAAAAAAACTTGTTGATCACGATCAACTCGTGTTCGGATCAATAAATAGTTTGTTTTTTATTCGTTCGCTGAGCAAGCGAGCTGAATACAATTAATATGTTTCAACTCGATTTATTAAAAGATGAATACATGCTTCTTCGTTATTGTTCGGCTCATTTTGACTCGAAATAAATAAATAAATAATTTAATAACAATATTTATTTATATTTTTTAGATTATTTTTTATGTGTTAACAACATACTAAATTTTATTATTTTTAAAAATTATTTAGGTTGTATAATTACAGAAAATATGAGTTTAGATGCTAAAAATGTAAAGAATTAAGATTTTGAGTGGTATTTATGTAAATTTCATAAAATAGCCCGCATCTCTAAGTGGTCAGATGTGCAAATAAATAAGAGTTGGATGGTAAGTATGTAAATGTTACTGATTCAACACACTAACAGTTCTTTGTTGGCTCGCTCGTGTTCGGCTCTCGAAATAAAAAAAAATAATAATTATTTATATAATAATATAAGTTAAAATCATAACATCTCAAGTGTTAAAGTGGTTAGTCCCTTATTTTGTATATATTTGGTGTATCTTTGAATCCCACGATTTACATCTATTTTATTCAATTTAATTTTAACGAGCCAATTTCGAGCCGAACACTATCACAAACATTTAAATCGAGCCAAACGCGAACACACTGTTCACGAGCCAATTTCGAACACGAGCTGATTTCAAACACGAACTATTTCGAACGAGCCGAACACGAGCCAAGCCTGAGCTTGCTCAAGCTCGGCTCGTTTACAACCCTAAGCCTCACATGTTTTGTCGAAAAGGCTTCTCATTACTGTATAAATATAGAAATAATGCTCTTCAATTTAAAGGCTTGGAATACGAAAAATTATTAGGCGACCGGCTTGGAATACGAAAAATTATATACCATATAGATATATTATGTTATAAATATAGCTCCAAACTTTACAATTTACTATATTAAAGTAAATGAAATTAAATGATTTATTTATGCTAATTGCTTGAATGCTTAAGATAATCTTAAATACAATGTTAAATATTCTAATTTTCTCATTAAAAAAAAATTATTTTATTTTCTAATTTTAAATTAAACTATTTTTAAATTATTGTTTGATATTATATTTCTAATAATTAGTTAAATTTAACTATATAAATTGTAATAAGTAATAAGAATAAATTATATTTGTTGGCACAATCACAAATAGTATTTATTTATTCTAACACCTGTTATTTGAGAATCAATTATTTGTTGGGCAAATTTAATAGCTTGTGAAGATATTTTCTATACTCATATTGTTTTATATGAAATTATTGACATGCTCCATAAGAAAAAGATGAAAGAAAAATAAGATTTTAAGAAATATATTAATAAACATAGGATATATATCTCTCATTTGGATGTGAGATTTAAAAATTTAAATAAAATTGGTATTTTTGCAAATGATTTATATTTTATAATATTTTTTTTTTAAAATTTATGTATATTAAACAATTTTTAAATCATTTTAATCATATTTAAATGATTTTGATATTTACTAAATCATTCAGTTTGAGTCCCGAATCAACTTTTGGACTGTGAACTTCTTCTTTCTGTTTGATGTCCGGTTTGATATTCAAAACTTCGATTAAAAAAAAAAAAAAACTATAATTATCATTTTCATTGTAGTCAAGAGAGGAATATCAATTGTGGGGATCAATTGGAAGGTTTATTCTTTGATGGAGAGAATAAGGGTGGATGATATGAGTTTTATAATATGAAGTTTCATCTTTTGAAGAAGAAATTAGAGAGATAAATTAGAATAGATTGAAATTACAATGGGTAAAGATCATATGAAAAAAAAAGAAGAGAAAATCAACTCAAAAGTGGCTACGTCAAGACCAATCATTTTGATGACTTGGTGGGATTAGCATAATGCTTTTTAAGAACATTGATTTGCATTGAATGAAGTTGGATGCACCATTGTATTGTTGATCATAAGAGAACA
>NEWO01000025.1:3255039-3269948 GCA_003013225.1 Phalaenopsis aphrodite
GAAAGTTGTGGCAGGTCATAGAGCTAAAAAAACGCAAAAAAATGTCGGTAGATATTCTCTCGAGCAAGTTAGTATATCGATAAATACAACAAAGTCTTAAAATATACAAGTATATGACAAGTATATTTGATGAAACTTGTTTACAATCAAAATTTTATGATTGGCTTGAGTCACAACTGATGTTCATGAATTCTGATAGTATGATCTTTTTGATTAATTGTGAGAGGGGTTAGATATTTTAACTCGGGACTCGCTTGTACAATGAGATAACTTTCTTATGATTACCAAGGATTTGAATGAACTAATATTTTTCTTTATTAGTTTTCTTGCTGTACACTTCTTAGACTTTTCATTTTTTTCAACCTCATTTTTTGTGGAGCGAGTGAGTAAATTTAATAACAAAGTTACATCGATACCTTCCACAATAGGAGAAAATTTTACATCCAGACTCTGGATGTCCGGACAACAGCCCGGATGCAGCGAGGAGGGCAGAGGTCAGATTCCTCCCCTCCTCCGCTGCATCCGGGCCATTGTTCGGATGTCCTCCTCCCCTCCTCCACTGCATCTGGGCCGTTGTTCGAACATCCGAAGGCTGGATGTAAATTTTTTTCCCACTATACCACCTCGAGCTCTCAACCGCAAGACCAAGATGAGCTTCATATCACCATCCGTTCTCCATAAAATAAAAATTTAATATGAACTACACTAGGGGTGTAAACGAGCCTTGTTTATATTTCGAGCTCAAAAAGTGTGTTTGTGTTCGACTCGTTTGCTTAGCGAGCCGAAACGAACACAAGCTGTTCACGACAAAGAGTTGTTTTGACAACCCTACATAGACATAAGATATCAAGTATTGATGCAATATTTAAAAATTATTGTTTATATTAAAACATTAGTTGAATCTAACTTAATAAGTTTATTCTTTTTTTTAATTAATACTTTTAATTGATTATAAATATTTGTAGCCTTGTAGTAAATTAATTTTTTAAAAAATATGTAATTGGTGAATAGTGTCAGTTGTAAGTCCCCTTTGATCTGAGGTTCGATTCTCCCAAGTATAATGTGTGGTACTAAAAATCTTAAGCGCATGAGGAATGGTCGATGCTCGTGTAATAGCCTTCGGTCATTCCTTTATAAATATAAATATAATATAATCAATCAACCAATCCATCTTGACAAGAAATTATAAGAGAATAGCCCATTAGATCGGAGCCACATAAGTCCAAATCAAATCAGTTCAAGCCAAAACCATCCTTGTACAACAACCCAAACGCCATCCCTTGTGCTTCATCTTCTTGTTTCATTGCCATCACTACTTTTCCATTCTTTTTAATATCATTGGCATCTTTGATCAAATCTTGCTAATCATTGATCAAAAAAGCTTTCAACTCATACCACTCAATTATTATGTATTTATATATCTATCACCTAAACTTCAATTTTTACAAATATGCCCTCTTAGCTCATGCACGAAAATGATTAAGCATTATAAATGTAAAATGTAAGGTTCAGGTGTTATATATATGAAAATATATAAAAATTTAGTGGTATCTTTGTAAATGCCTCTTCAATGAGCATGCTAGCGCCAGCGTTGAATCTGATGACCATTTCTACAGCTAAAGTATATCGCAGATTTTAATTTTTGCAGCCCTTCCCATGCTCCAAAAATGTCACCTTCAGAAAATGAAGATCCCACTGGCAACATGCTTCTGCACAATTCCTTGCAATGAAATCAGAATATGCGCCATTTGGACAAATATATGATGATAAGCGGACTCCTATTTAAAATATAAAAAGGGACGAATGCTGGCTTACAATATTTACTGATATGAATAATAATGCGGCTGTTTATAAGGCAATGCTTACCGTTTCATATTAGATAAAAGTCTGATTTGAACAATTCCACCATATAAAGCATTCTATTATAGTTAATAATTTGCGCGAAGCTGAAATTTTACCTGTAAATCATTTGAAATATTGATATTTATAAATTAATCACTCGGGTGATATTTTTATTTGAAATATTGATATTTATAAATTAATCACTCGGGTGATATTTTTGAATTATTGAACTGATTTATTTACATAACGATAAAGCTATTGAGGATTTGATAAAAAAATGAATATATGGTTTTAGATTTTACCATGGATTTTGATATTTGAGATAGAATTTAAAAAATGAATGAAAGGAGGGTTAATTTGTAAATAACAAGTTAAGGTGATTATGTAATTGCCGCTTTATGAAGGAAATGTTCCTCACGTGTTATTTAGGTGTTATTGTGTGTTATTCAAGTATTATTAGGTGTTATTCAAGTGTTATTGATGTGTTATTGTGTTATTATAACACTGAGAATATTCCCAAAACACAATAACACCTGAATAACATACAATAACACTTGAATAACACGAAATAACACAGAGGGAATATTCCCCTATGTTACCAGACCGGTTTTTTTTTTGTCACCTCCACTTGGCGTGATTTCATTGGACTCCACACTTAACTCTACGTGTGGAGTCATGATGCAATATTTTTTCTCACATTTGAGGCTGATTGGAGATTTTTGCTACTATTATTGCAATAATTAATATTTGAGCAATTAGTCAAACAATTTATAATTGAGAATAATAATGAATGATAGTTTGGTCCAATACTATGTATATAATAGTTATTCAAATATTAATATTGATACACCTCAAGTAAATCCTATGCCAGCTTATCTCAAAGTAAACCTTAAAGTGAATAAATATCATCGTTTGGTTGGATGAATGTTAACAAGCATTCAGGAAATTAAAAGATTCCCTTATGTCACCACACTCCATCAAAGTCCAAAGTTGAATAAAGAACTCTCCTTGTACTTAGGAGTCAAACCTGAAACCATCAGCTGGAGCAAGGGAAGCAGTTCCTCGTCTACTATGTCAACGAAGTCGTCCAAGGTGCTGAGCTCAAGTATCTTGTTATGGAAAAATTAATTTTATCACTTGTCATTTCTACCCGCAGGCTTCACCAATTTTTCCAGATGCATCCGGTAAGGATCATCACTGACCACTCACTTAAATATATCTTCACTAGGCCAAAACACTCTGTTTGGCTTCTCAAACAAATGTTGGGACTCAGTGAGTTTAATCTCTCCTAAATATTCTGAGCTACTATCAAAACTCAAGCTATAGTCAACTTATTGGCTAACAGTTTTGACCCAAGCGGGTTGATCCCGACTTTTTATATAAATATAAAATGCGATGTATGCGATTATATACTTTAACTTCTTTAATAGTTATTCATAATTTGCAACAAAGTCAAAAACTTGATCCAAAACAAAAGCTAAGTAAGTTTTCCGCTATGAAACAAATAAGAATACAATTTTAATTTTAAATATGGTATACTAAGCAAGTATACGTATCGTTATCAAGTAATATAAGATTTTCTGATTAAGTCTCGAATATCAAACCCACAGGGAAAATGACTATATGCACTTTATGAAACTAGAAAGTTTAGAAATTTTAGATGACAAAAATCTATTTAGCAAAATATTCTTATTTAAACTTATGATGCTAAAATAAGAATGCAAATTTGAATCTTTTTGTTTATGAAAATATAGTAAGCAACTAATTAACTTAACCAAATACTTGCAAGATGAATGTGATATAAATAAAATATATTTTTTCCTTATCATGAATTAGTAATAAGTAGAGAAATTTTGGTGTGAAAGTATTCAAAATATGTTGTGCCAAATAAGAGCAATAATATTCTTTACTCTTACTAGAGATGCTATAAAGAACATTGACTAATCTATAGTTTGAATAGCCTTGAATATCGGCTAGGCAGAGAAGATACTAGCCTCACTCTAGAGTTTTCTCTTCTCCTTCCACCCAGGGGATAACATCTTGTATTAAAACCTAAAACTATAAATCAAATTAGGGGTTTTAGCTTGTCACTCTGAAGTCCTCTAATTCTACACCCTTAAAAAGTTTATTTCTCTATTTATTTACACTCAACCTCATGAAATACATTCTCATCCATGAAATCAAAATGTGATTCTAACCATTTGTTGACTGAGACAATACCATCTCAGATCTTACATATTCTCACAACAGATATTAACAATTTAATTGGTCAAATTAAGAAGTAAATGAAGTGCAATGTTTCAAATCATCACAACTTCTTCCAACAATAAAGCCTAATACTTCACACAACTTTCTTTCAACACTTAATCATTTATCATTTTAAGGAAAAAGATAAAAAAAACTACTCAGAATTCATGGAGAAAACACAACCACACATGAGTTTAAAAGTATAAATCATACACACAAACAAGAAATTTAAATTAAAACCAAGTGTAATCACAAAGATAAGCACTTATTTAAATCTTCTCCACCAAATGTCTTGAAGTTCCTTTAAATTCTCTTCATTCACTCACAAGACAAACTAAACACTCAAAATAAAATAAAAAGAAAAGTGGGAGGCGGCGGCAGCGACTTAGATGGAAGATGGCTATAAATTTGATGGGTGGCTTACCACTCTCTTGGAAAATCTTAGTCTTTTCTTATAAAAATCCAAGGGGTGTCTGGTGTCTTTTTAAAAAGGTGTATCCATTCAATGAATCTTCTAGAAGTTGCCTTCTTAAAAGCCAATTGACTGAATTTTCGTGTCCATTGGCTATTTCCCACATTTTTACCAAGGGTTGCTTCAAACACCTCTTCAAAAATCCATTTAAATTAGATAAATTATCTAATGAATACTTCTGGCGCTTAAGCGCAGGGCACTTGACGCTTAGGCGCTAATCCTGGGCGCTTAAGCGCCCCAGTTCATTTTTACACATTTCGTTATTTTTGCTCCAAATTTAACCCCTTTTCACTCATTTTAGTATTTATCATCCATTTAATTGTGCTTGAAAGAAAAACACACAAATACATTTCATTAAAACACAATATCTCAAAAATAAGTATAAAAATGTGTATAGAAACACTATATATTTTAGGTGTATCACGGGCCTAATGAAGAAGCAATATCAGACAACCATATTTGGGTCTCACATATTAACTAACCGTCCGGTCAAACCAGGGCAGAGCTCAGTCTTCTTCTAATAAATCCGTCTGAAGATCTTCTATATCAACGAGTAGAAGTGAGATTTAAAGTCATCAACAACCAAACTATTTATGAAGCTTTAATTATCAAGCTAAAATTTGCCTATGAAATGGGTGCATGAATCCTCTTGGTAAAATCAGACTCTTAATTAATAGTTAATTGAGTTAATAACCAATTCAAAGTTAGAGACAAGATGATGTCTAAGTAAGTACCTTAGAAAAGCCAAGACCGAGATAGGGAAATTTGAAGGTTTCAAGATTGAACACATCTCCTAAACTGACAAACCAAAAAGTAGACCTCTTATCCAAGTGCATCTGCGTTGTGGGGGATGCTTTAAAGGCTCATTTGATCAACCATAGAAGAAGTTGAGGTGATGGAGCTGGTAACCAAATGGTCAAAGAGTTTGGCATACACATATATCTTATACCTTAAGACTAGGTAAGTCTCAAAGGAAGTAACCAATCTAAAGTATATCAAGTTAAGGCAGCCCAATATGTTATGATTAAACTTCTCTGAATGCCAGTCACCTCACTGTATATGAGGCGTGTTAAAGAAGATGAGGAAGAGGACTTTCTCCGAGGGTTTCACCCAAATGAATGTGGTAGCCACTCAAAATGGAAGACTTTGGCATAGTGAGTACAAAGACAAGGATATTTTTGGCTGATAGTTTAAAGGTTGCTAAAGGATTCTCGAGGAGGCATGAAGACCATCAAAGTATGCGTAACAACAATATTACCTGACTCACATTTGTTGCCTATGGTCTTTCACCGGTTAGGAACTAAATATTATATGAACCTTTCCCTCGTCTTGAGGCCAATAAAGTTTCTTGGTCGTTGATGTGGATTACTTATCCAAGTGGATTTTGGCTAAGGAGCTAGCTTGAATCAACACGGAGGTCATTCGAAAATTTATTGGGACAAATCTAGTCTATTGATATGACATACCACTCGTATTCATCACAAATAATAGAACACAATTTATTGACATATAGGTAAAAGATTTTGTCAAAGTCAAGGGATTTGCTTGAAGTTTAACAAGTTAACAAGAACATCTTAAACCGAAACAGCAAAAGATTCCGTCAATCATCCTCAAATGAATGGGCAAATCGAAGCAACCAACAAGAACATCCTAAACCTGCTAAGGAAGAAGGTTTAACGAGTTAAGAGAAGCTAAGTTAAGATTCTATCGTCTGTTCCTTGAGAGATTTGGACGACATCTTCCATGACAATTGGGCAAACTTAATTCTTGTTATTGTACAGGATGGAGATGATGTTATCTGTCAAATATAACCATCACAGTTAGAGGGCGATAACAACTTCAAAATATGATGAAGCATACTTCGCCGAGAGATAAGAAACAATGAAAGAATGATGCTCACGCTCGAACTTGTAGAGGAAGAGCCAAAACAACCATTATACAGGAAGAAGTGAAGAGACAGACAGATCGATACTACAACAAGCACGTTCATGAGAAGATTTTCATTGCCAGAGATCTTAGACAAAAGAAAGCAACCTTGCCACATGTGAACAAGCTATGGAAAAACTCAACCAGACCTCTACCGAGCCATTCATCATCTACAAGTGGATCACTCTTGAAGCATATAAGCTAAATACCTACATGGGAAAGAGTTCTTTAGATATAGAATGGATACAACTTGAAGATATTCTAATCTTAGGAAGAATGTTGTATCTCAATAATAGAAACATGTTATCGTTTCAAACACTGTATTTTATTATCAATTCCATAAAAATAAAAGAAATAAAACTTCTTCTAATTATGCATAAAATCTCAGGTATGACTAACACTTGGGAAGTTCGAGAAGTTAATGCAAGGGATTGTCAAAATCCAATTGGTCTTTGGGAAATTCAAACCAACCTATCAATGTTAATTTCATATAACAAAAATTACATAATTAGTAACTCCAAAGTTACATTCTATAACTATTTATGTCAAACATTAATTATTGGTTTTGAATAATTGATTCACACCGTAAGGAAAGAGTTGAACCAATGATCTATACGAGTCAAGTGAGAGAGAAATCCTTATTTTTTGTGGGAAAAAAGAGAGAAGAAATGTTTTGTAGAATGTTTAGGGAATGTTCCTTTTTTTTTCTAAAATAATATCCATATATTTATAAATATGCTTCATACACTATAAAATAGTTACTCATTACACACATCTCGAAATATATTTGATTCTCCATTTTGTACTCTTCTGAATTTGCCATTATAATTAATATTATTTATGAAAATATCATATTTCAACATATGTTTCTCATAATGTTTGTCGGTTCACATTATTTTCGATGTACTCAAGCCATTGAGGTAATTCGTCATTGGCCCATTTAGCTTCAGAGCGAGTTATCACTCTCAAATGAGCCAATCGCCCGTACAATGAGACAAACTTATTCTTTTTGACAAGTGGGTGAGCATGCTCAAACAAATTTCATACTCACGGACAAGCTATTTAGTATAACTCTCTAATCGAGCTAGTAGAAGAGAACATCCCATTAGGCTATCTAGGCAACCTTACATGTTATTTGCCCTTTCATCATGAACTCACGTTCGATAGCTAGTGTCCGATTGCCCCGGCTCGTCATATAGGGCAATTTAACAAAAGAACTCAACCATTCACCTTGGAATTCTATCTGGTTCTAAGATCTGGACTTGGTCAGATATCATTTGGCCATACACTAACTAATATGATAATTGTGTTCTTTGTTATTTTTTTTTTTTTGGGTTGTGAATTTTTATATGAAAGGCTTGAAATCGCAACAAATCAAACTCCATATAAAGTTAATGAAAAAGGGGGAAAAGGCAGTGCTTTATAGTCATTTCTTCTGTCTCTCCTTGGACTAGACATTTACAATGCCCGTGGGCACAAAACCATGTATTTAACCTATTCCAGCTTCTTCTCCGACTTTTTAAGGGATAATATGACTAGATTAATTAAATGTCTGGCATTTTATCCCAAAATTAAACAATTTTATATTCTCTCTTTGCCATTTTCCATTATTCCTTTTTTAAAATTTATTTATTAAATATGGATAAATTTATCACCATGCTTCCAAATTCTAGTGTATTTATATATCTAACACTTAAACTTTGTTATATGTATTTTTAAAATCTTAATGTCATAAGTTTATGTATGAAAAGTTATACTTGAATTTTAAAAAGATAGTGATTGGAATATTTTTTTTAAGGTGTATTAAAAATTTAAATAATATGTATTTAAATATAAATATTTAGGAGTTTGATATATAAATACATAAGGATAATGTAGTTTGCATGTTAATGTTTAATATAAATAATTTATTTTTGTTGAAGTGAAAATTATCTTGTATATCTTGCCAAAGACATAGAGCGTGAGATCTGAGGAAAAGAAAGAAAAAAAAGAGAAAGGCTTCTCCCGTGGGGGCGAAGATGAGTTTTCAGGCTCTTTGACTCGTTTTATTTCACTTAAATATGTGATTACAACATAACGGAATAATTCTCCTTTCTTGTGGGTAAGAGGAGGGGAGAGCTTGAGAGAGAGAAGGAATACTTTTGCATGTTGCAGATTCCTCAATGTATAGAAGAGAAAAAGAGAAAAATATAATATTACCAAAGTTTCATTGCTTTAAAAATGATAGTACATGTTATTTCGGTCATTTTCTTGCTCAGATCTTTCCTTTGGAGCGTTGGAGTTCGTCGATATCGAGTGGCAGACCAAGGCTGGTTGGCGAGTTGGAATATGGCGGCCTATCAGTTAAAGCTGGTGGCCGGCCCGAGAAGGCTAGCCGAACAAAGGAAGAGGTGGCCGACCCAAAGAAGCCGCCCGATTGGTTTTGGGTGGTGAGGTAGGGTGGAAAGCCGACTAACCAAGGTGAGGCCGCGCATGGTTCCGGCCCAACGAAGATATTTCTGCTTGCATAATGCTGACGATGGCTTACTGTGACATGACGAGGACCGGTCATTTTTCTATAATACATATTTATATATGATAAATATATTGTTTATGCGATTTAAAAGCATAGCTTTTACTTTAAAATAAAGACAAATTAGATGTATTACATTCATACAAAATACATGGACATTTTAATATAAATAAGCTTCACTATTTATCCTAGTATTTTCCGCCAAATATAAATATGCGAGAAAGCTCAGGTATTGTCCTCAAATCAATGCCATGTTAGGAGATAAAACAGAGTGAGAAGCATGTGTGAATTTTTCTGACAGCTACCTTCTACAATAGGTTTAATGGGATGGCGAATGCATGTGGAGCCCATGCCGCTCATCAATTCTACTATAACCACCCAAAAAAAAAAAATTATGAAGTTTTGGCTTCTTGTGTCTTGAATCATTGGTGAATCACTCCAAATGAATAAAGTATAAGGAGGAATAGATTGAAAAAAGAGTGGGAGACAGTGAACGATAATATGTCATGATCTTATTCATAAAATGATTTTTCTATTTGTAGCGGAAATAGTACATAATGATGATATTACTTTTTTGCATTTGTTTTAAGCAGTATGTACTAAGATATTTCTCATATTTTATATATATATGAGCATTTTGTCTGACTGTTTTCTGACTCGATCGGCTAAGCATAATTGGCTTTGGGTAGACTGGATCTACTTGGCCTGCTAAACTTTATTGGTATGGATTGGTTGGCTGATATGGCTTAATTGTCAACACTTAGTCCAATGAGGAACTCATGGGTTGTCCCTTAGATGGTCGGAGATACTATGGAAATGGATATTCTTTTAGATTGTTTATGCATGAGGGTTGGCTATTGCATTCGGTCAACTTTCTTATAACGGTTAGGTCGGATATTCTTTCGCCTTGCATCTGGTTGAATTATTCTGGCTTAGGTCATCTGATCGTCTATTTGTCCGCCTTGTGCCTCAATCGGTTTTGGTCTTGGTGGCTTGGCTCAGACAGCTTCACTTATTCGGACAAACAGGCTTCATGATCTAGCAGTGAACCCACCTTTTATGTACTATTCCCTTCAAAACTATTAGATCACCTCAAGATCAACACATACATTTTTATATACTTATTTTAGTTCCCCGATTTTCTTACTTTTTGAAAGTAATCTTGTGATAAGTATAAACGAATTTTTTTTGCAACTATAAATCACTTTTATTATTAATTAATGATTCAATGGTTTAACTCTCTTGATTTCTACACCTTTGACTCTTATAAATAAGACACGATGCGACTCATTCACATTCCTTATTTGCTCCTTGACTCCTCTCATTTGAATCAGTAGGCTTCCAGGTGTTGTGATGAAGAATGTATCCCTAACTTTTTGCTGAGTGGGACTAAGTTAGCCCGAACTAGGGCTAGTTGGGTTGATTAGAACTTGGCTGCACTGAAGTGGAGCTGACCAAGATGATTGGGATCTGGATGTGCCGAATGGGACTTGGTCGGGCCAACTAGAACCTGGCCTGGTAGAGTCGGCTAGAATCCGGTTGGGCCGAATTGGAGTTGATCAGACCAAATGATACCTGGTCGGATCGTCTTGGACCTGCTCCGGCAGAAATGGAGCTGATCGGACTGACTGGGACCTGGTCGGGCCAAACTTCATCATCAGTTCCTCTCTGTTTCCTACTCAATTTCTTGTTTGTGGTATGATTCACACTCTCCACATCTTTTGAGATGTTGATTCCTAATTCGTTCGTCAATCAGACCAAAGGAATATTATAAATAAAAAAAGAAAGAGAGAAATAACAAGAATAAACATTACTCCATCGTGATCAATCGTGTCTTATTCATAAAAAAAGTTTTTCCTATTTATAGAGAAGAGGGTCCAATGATGATATTACATTTTCCCCCTATTTGGAAGGGATCTGTACTAGGGTATTTTTGTTATTTTACATGTATGGATTATCATCTGGCTCAGCTGGCCAAATTGAATTAGACTTAACTTCACTAAAGAGAACCTGGTCAGCCAAACAAAACTTATTATGCCCGAGCAGATCCTGGTCGAGGTCGAGTGGAACCAGACCGGGCGAATTGAAACCTGACTTGGCCGAGTGGAACCTGGTCGTGTAGAATCAAGTTGATTGGAACTTGACCTGACCGACTGGAAACTAGTCAAGCAGGCTAGAACCTGGTTGGGCCAATTAGAACCTTGCTTGATCAACTGAAAACTAGCAGAGCCAAATAGAGACGGTCGAGTCTGGCCGAGTAGAACCTAGCCAGGCCGAGGAAAAACATGGTTGTGCTGAACAAAGCTGGTCGAGTCAGCTGATCGAGTTCAAAATGTTTTTAAGACAATATTAATACCTTAAACTCCTGAGAAATAATCCTGTCATGTAATATTGAATCTACAAGTTTACTTCAGAGCGAGTGTTGAGATTATCAATCACGCAATGATTATCTCCCTAAATAATTTATATGTTTTGATTATATCAACCCCAAGAAGATTATCCACGTGAATAATCTGTCAATGCTCATGCTACTTTCTTTATTACCATTAATTATGCATTAATTATTATCTTAATTTTATAACTAATAATTAGCTTTTAAGCACCTATAAATAAATATATTTTTTCTATAATTTGAAGTAAGAAAATAATTTTCAATAAAAATATAAACATAAAAAATTAAAATGAAGTGAGCTCTGGAAGAAGCCAAACACAGCAATGAAAATTAATTAACAATTTAAAAATGATANTTATTTGCTCCTTGACTCCTCTCATTTGAATCAGTAGGCTTCTAGGTGTTGTGATGAAGAATGTATCAAACCAATAAGTGTTATCCCTAACAAGGATCTGATCCGTTTGGCCTTTGAGAAATCGAATGGAAGGGATCTCTCAGGAGGTGAATTGAAGAAGAAAGCCATTGTTAAGAAGAGAAAAGTGGTTGCACTCTCACTGTCGGATCAGGTTGGATCGTCTGATTCATTCTTGGACAATAAGAAGAGGAATGTTCAGTCGACATACCAGACCATCAATTCAGTTGCTCAACTTTCTACCACAGTGCAGGACCTGCCATTCGAACAAGTCACGCAAGGGGACTGCTGGTGCTCTCCCATCACACGGTGTGGGTGTTGTGTCGATTTCATCATGGATTGACTTCTGAGTATGAGTAACCTTGGTATTCTTCGTCGGATTTTTTTTTCCTGAAATCATAGCTTTATGTTTCTCTAAGTGTAAGTGTAGATGAATCCCTTTTGAGAGGCTTTGGTGAGAATTTAGCCATGTTTGACATCAATGAGAATCCGATTGAGGTACCAGCAGCAGTGGAACAAGCCTTGTGTGAGGGCTAATGACAACAAAATAGTAGCGAAGCAGGCGACCACTTCACGTAAGAATATTTGTCCAATTAATATGCGATTTTAAAGAAGTACATCATATCGTTTCCCCGACTTACGCCATGATTTATATATATATATTTATTTTGACTTGATATGATGTTGTCTCGACTAAGTCAATAAGAATGGTGAATGATTTCATCATTCAAATACGATTTGTGAAATAGATTAAATTAATTTATTTTAAAAGATCATTCTAATTTTACTGTATCGTGAAGACTTTGAAAAGGATATGCAATCCTTATAAAATATGTGTGAACAATTTTAAAGGCGTGTCGAGTACGAAAGACATATTTGACACTTTGACAGTCAAATCCCTCCTGTGTAATGGGTGCAAGCCTGAAAACAAAGTGGAGAATCAACATATTAAAGATACACATATAGTTCACCTAATCGGTTTAGATTTCTAATCATTTTTATTTATATTATTTTTATTTGCTACAAAACCTATATAACAGTAATAGCAAACACATATATGGGTAAAGAGCTGACATATCTAGTCATGCTTATATTTGGGGCAAGAGCTAGCATGACACGAACCTAAAGAAAATTCGCTAGTTAATTTCTTTTTTTTTTGTAACCCAAGACATTGTCTTGACTTGTTGCCTCGGCTCGGTTGACATTCCTTTTTGCTTTCACCAACTGCTCTGGCCTGGTCGATACTACACTTTGTCTTGAATGAATGCCCCGACTCTTTGGGCATTACACTTCGCCTCGACCGGTCGCCTCCACCTGGTTAGCATCACACTTTGGTCCACTCGGCTGCCCCGACCCAGTCGACCGATCATTTTGGTCAGACCGGCCGACCCGACTTGGTGGACTAAACAACTTGCTTCGATAGGCTACCTCGACACGACCAACTGATCACTTCGGTCAAATTGGTCGCCTTAGCCCGATTGAGCTCGTTGGTTGCGCTGGCCCTAGTTGATTACCCCAGTCGACCTCACGGGTCAAACAGTCAACCTCATTCACATAGTGTATGTATTTCATGTGTATTAGTGCTGATCGTATGACCTTTCATTAGCACATCCAACACTTTCAACCTTGTCGTGCATCCTTTGACATATGCCCCCATATGTTTGCGACTAGTACTTGTGCCTCCCAACAACACATTACTCTACATTTGCTTCATCGCATCTTCATGTCACTTACATTTGAGCACTTCTGCATGTATGTCTTGCATGAAATTTTCCATGTTCAAGACTCCCATGCCTGAGTTTGTTTGCAAACGAATTTGTGTTTCTCACACACTTATCCCTCTCATGCACACATCATGTAAACAGGTGGCTCGTCACTGAGTCAATTCATTGTGTAATTCTCTCCAATGAGAACTATATCCCTACCTTTCTACGCACCAGTTTGAACCATTGTAGGCGCACCCTTTCAGTTTACTGCCTCCACGACACACCCGTTCTTCAGGTCATTGCACCCACGACATGCCCACCCTTCCTAGTCACTACCTCCACGGTACGTCCATTCCTCAAGTTGCTGCCTTCACTGCAAGCCCACCCTTTCGGGCACCGCTTTCATGGCACACCAATCATTCAGGTTGCTGCCCCCACATCACACCAACCCTTTAAGGTCATTTCTTCCACGACATACCCATCCTTAGGGCCACTGCCTTCACGACACTCCCACCTTCCGGGCTACCACAAAAAGAATAAGAGAATGATAAATATGTAACTAAATTTATTCCTCTCTATAAGACAAGTGCATGATTTTCTCCATATGCAAGTTAAAAAACTAGAGAAAAAATGAGTGAGGTATCTATTGTGTCGATTTTTTATGTACATGAGGGCTATTAACACTCTTACATGATTCCTTCCTAAGGGAATTTGACTCACCTTGAAGGAGTAGGATCGTAGATCACCGACTCGTTACTATTACAATTGACCATGTTACCAGTGAAAGGAGTCTTATCTTTTGGTTAGATTAACTATTTCATTTTAATATGACTGGATTATAAAGATATTTGAGTAGTTTCATTAATTTATACTATCTTTCGTCCGGAGGTTGTTGTTCTCCTATAGAAAGTTGTCTTCATAATTTTTTAACTTTACCTTGGCCAAGAACTAGTGCTGTTAAACCCTAGGTTAGCTGACTTTATCCTTTATTTGGTCAAGTTACATTTAGCAAAATCTTCTCCAATGTCATCCCAAACATTCGACTATTAAAGCAAGTGATGTCCAAAAATATAGGTTATTTCCTTTTCCTCTTTAGAAACTTGTTCGTGAGAGGCAAGTTTTCCGAGGGTGAATTTACATTTAAGAAGAAAAAAAGCATTAATGACTTATCTTGTTGTTCTTCTTAATTACTTTGTGAGTTATCTTCCCTAAAACCAATTATTTTTCTAAAGATGTTTTTTGGAGAAGTTTTTTTAGAGAGCAATTTTTTTGGAGTTATCGGCTCTATTAGGGTCGGGCTAACTTTTTGCTGAGTGGGACTAAGTTAGCCCGAACTTGGCCGTATTGAAGTGGAGCTGACCGAGATGATTGGGATCTGGATGTGCCGAATGGGACTTGGT
>NEWO01000025.1:3271310-3318476 GCA_003013225.1 Phalaenopsis aphrodite
ATATATATATATATATATATATATATATATATATATATATATATATATATATATATATATATATATATATATATATATATATATATATATGCCAGCATGCCTACACATATGCACGAGGAGTATTTAACTTTTTTAAAATAGGCTTATCTTTCATGTGATGAGAGATTAGGGTTGTACAAATGCAAAATAAAAAATATATGATTTAGATACGTAAATAGACAATAATTGGTTGTTATATGGATAAGTGCCCTTATCATCAATGTCCCCCAAAAAATATCATCTCTCGTCCTTGATATGTTTCCAAAAAAATTCTATCATCTAGTGCAAATTTTAATGCATGATACGGATCTCGGCACATATTTTTTAACAAAAAATGTTTAAATTTTGATTAAAATTTATTCAAAAGTCTCGTTTCAGCAAACTTAGAATCAAACTGGCCGGTTTGACGGGACAGACCCAACGGTACCAAAATTTGTCTTGTCCGAGTCAAATCAAGTTGCTAAACAGCTTTTGGAAGATCTATGAACATAATTGAAAGATTAGACGGATTTCAAATCCGGTAAATTTATAATCAAATCAAGTGTCTCAACAAGACTAATCCAATGAGCTCAATTTTGACATCATTAAATCACTAAAATATCCATCAAACGTTGTCATATCTAAATGATCTTTTTGGGCTATATGATGAAGAGTGGTTTGGATTCTTTCCTTATTTGCAATTTGGTTCATGAGATATGGACCTAGAGCTTCAAGACTGAAGAAGGCTAAATTTTGGAGAAAGAACTGAAATCCAGCATCATATTCGCACAGGTGGCTCCTGCTCCTATAGCCGCCAAACACTCCCAATCACAAACGACCACCACTTGTTGGTCGTCGTCGATCACCATCGGTCGCCGCCCACTTCTTGCAACAAACCATTGTGTGGAGCAACTTACGAAATAACACATCATCTTGAACATCATGTCGACCTCGAAGACGGTGCATTGAAGGTCTACCTATTGCTCCTCCTTGCAACCTCTCCCTACCGTGATGCCACAAGTCGTTCCGTGCACCCATGTTGCAACTTGAGAGGTTGTGTGTCATTTCACGTCTATGGGACAAGAGTTTCTACTTATAATCACTAACTCATAGTGAAACATTTCAACTAAGCAAGCCTTCACTATTTTTTTTCAAATAAAAATCTTCAGATATCTCTGCCCCTAATTTCTACTACCTGACTATGTGTTGGGTTCTCATGCAATACTATACATCATACTTATTTTCAACATAAATTTATAAATACATTATTTAATTTTTAATAATATCCACATATTTTAAAATAAATAAATATACACATTAGAGGCTACTTTAATGACATATTAATTTATTTTTATTCAACTTTAAAAAATATGAATAATAATTACAAATAAATAAAATCCAATTTCAATTGTATAACGAATACTTATTTGCATAACATATTTTAAAAGGCCATAATTATGAATTAATACAATCGAGTCACACTTAACCAAATGTTTAATAACTGGCATAATTATTATGGTTAAAATCGGACCATAAAAGATTATAATCATACATGATATTTTATATTACATATTTATCACAAGCAATTAAAAATCGACAATCATTTAACAAAATTTTAGTCACACAGCGCGTGCACTTGTGGCATAGTGATTGAAATTGTAATTTTTCTTTGTGAGATTACAGATTTAAATGACACATTGCCCTTAAAAAATTTAATCTATTGGTTCTTGTCATATCTATATGCCAACATCAAGCAGACAAATAAATCCAATAAGCCTAAAAGACAAAATAAGACAAAATTGTTACAAAACAAAATTGTTGAATCTAAGAGATTCACATAATTTGTCCATTACACTGGATAAGGATCATCTAGTTCTACTTACCTTTTATATTATTATTACACCATCGAGAAACTCTAGTCATGAGGCAAGGATAAAGGATCTCGAAATAATTTTTTTAGTAAAAAAATATTTAAACATTCATTAAAAGCCATCCGGAAATATGATTTCCAACAAACTTATAGTCAAGCTGACGGCTTGATGAGACGAACCTAATAATACTCAAATTGGTCTAATTTGAGTCAAATCATGCTCATATCAAGCCATTAAACTATTTTTGAAAGCTTTTCATATGTACTTGAATGGTCAAATGGATGTTGAATCTGACGAGTTTGTAGTCGAATCGAGCGACTCCGCGAGGTAAATTCAATGAGTCTAAAATCACTCAATTCTGACATTATTAAGGCACTCAAATGTCCATAAAATATCGTATGATCAAGGGAATCTCATTGAATCGTCCGATCAAAGTGGTTTATATTCACTCATCAACTGCAACCGAGGCTTTATAAATAGAGCCTGATCCCTTTCATAAGAGGAGAAAAAGAGTTTGAAGTCAGAAGAAGACTAAAGCTTAGAGAAGGAATTGAAGTTTAGCATCACTCCGCTGCCGACCACCGTTGACAACCAGTCGCCACCCATCATAGATCACCAATCGCCGCCCTTTTTCTTACGACAAGTTCATGCACACATAAACTTTATGGCTTGAAAGTTTGTGTAATACTTTCCTACATATGGGAAAAGGGATTGCACTTGCTCTAATTATAGTGTATCTCTTCAATTGGGTAAGGTTCCGTGATTTTTCTTTTACGGGTTTCCACGTATGAACTTCTTGTATCTATTGGATGTTTTCTTTCATCCGAGTGTGCGTCGAATTCTCATACAACTCTAAGAAAATAATTTAATACTCTACAACCGTAAATTTTCTAGCACACATCAGTTTGATGTCTTCTCTGGAAATCAAGCTTTCCCATGACAAAAAACACTTGTGAGACTTGTTTCATGACCACAAGACGCGACACTCGTAACAACGGAACTTCTCGCTTCAACACCCATTATTCTAAAAGGCAGTCATGGAGCTAAGTGCATGATCTCTGATACTACTTATATGCAATAGTATAACAATGTATGCGCTTATATTTTCACTTATATTTCCTTACTTTACAACAGTACAAAAAACTTGATCCTGAAAAAAATAAGAATTTAACTCTTTAATTTATTTATATATTAAGATACTACGCAAGCATACGTATCGTTATCAAGTACTATATGACTTTTTGATTAAGACCTGAATATCGAACCACAAGTAAAATTGACAATATACACTTTCAAACAACAAAATTCTATTCAAAAGACAATTACTTAAACTATAAATAATTTAACAGTAATTAAATTTTAAATCTTTTTGGTATTTTTGATATTTTGATAAAACAATAACAACTTCTAAATAACTTAAGTTTATGTAAAAGTAAAGCACAGAATTTGAAAATATCTTTCTCATTTTCATGAATCAGTAATAAGTATAAGAATTTTGTTGTGGAAGTATGCAAATTGTGTTATGTCAAATAGGAGCAATAATATTCTTTACCCTTACTAGAGATGCTATAAAGAATATTAGTTAATTTAAAGTTTGAATAGTTCTGAAAACCGGCTAGACATGGAAGATACCAGCTCTCACTCTAGAGCTCTCTTGATTCCTTTCACCTGTGAGCTAACATTTCGTATCAGAAACTAAAATAATAAACCAAGTTGGGGGCTTTAACCTATCACATTAAAGTCCTCTAACTCTACACCCTTCAAAGTTCATTTCCCTATTTTTTTGCACTAAATCATATGAATTATATTCTCATTCATACATCCTCATGTGATTCTTTTGAATTATTGACTGAGACAATACTAGCCCGGTTCTTACATGTTTTCACAACAAATTTTAACATATGTACATGTCAAATCAAGAAGTAAATGAAGTGCATGAAATTAAATCATCACAATTTCTTCCATTAATACTCTCCACAACTTCCATCCAGACTTTAATTACTTATCATTTTAAGAAGAAAGATAAATAAAACTACTCAGAATTCATGGAGAAAACAAAACCACACTTTAGTTTAAAAGTAGAAATCATTCTCAAACCAACAAGAAGTCTCGATTAAAACCAAAAGTAGTTTAAAAACAAAGATAATAACTTATCTCAAATCCTCCACCAAACTCTTGAAGTTCCTTTGAATCTCTTCTCTTTTACAACACTCTATATTCTTAAAATAAAACTAAAAATAAAAAGGAAAAAAAGTTAAATTTGTGGTGCTTGAATCTCTCCACAAGATTTTCCACAATCTTCTCAGGACTTAGCACTCTCTCCCTCTTCAAGCACCCATTTCAAATGTCTCAACTTCCTTCTTTTATAAATTTCCCAAGAGGTGCCTTTGAAATTCTTTAAAATGTGTCCAAATTCGATGTATTCTCCAAGGGATGCCTCCTTTCACAAGTCTTTTTAATAATATTTTCATTATTAGTAATCATAACCACCCTCTTTAGCCAATATGTGCCTCAAATGTCTCTTTAAAATTCAGTCAAATGAAGAAAACCGTCAAATAACTACCTCTGGCGCTTAAGCGTGGGGCCTCTGGAGCTTGGACGTGGTCTTCTCTGTTTCACCGGCACTTAGGCGCGAAAACACTTCTGCACAAATTTCACATTTTTGCTCCAAATTTGATCATTTTTCACTCCTTTTAGCATTTTTCACCTTTTTACTTGTACCTGAAAGAAAAACACACAAATACCTTCCTTTAAAGCGCAATATCTAAAAAATATGTAATGTGTCTAAAAATACTATATATTTTAGGTGTATCAGTGCACCAGACCTCTGCATCTTCCCACTCTGGAAGCGTAACCCATTGACGAAGGTGCATCTAATCTGTCTATGGTATACCAAGTACGCAAGATGGAGATGTTTCAACTAAAGATTCTGCAAATCCTACACGGGGAGTAAGCACTGCTGCCTAAATGAGCTTACATAGAGAGTAGCCAATAGGAAACACATCGCTAAAAAATACTCATACAAGGCTCCTTTCCCGTGAGGGAGCTTTTCCCTATCAAGTCAATATATTGAACTCTCGGATAATGCAAGTTCTACTCATTCAATTTAGGTAGCTCACCTAGCACCGCCCCGCCTTACTGTTTTTATTAACAATTTCATTCACGACAAGCTACAATGCCTAGTCCAGGAAGAGTTCCTCTAGAGAATAAAAATCATTTTCCCGCTCACCATAATTTCTAAGAATCCTCTCCTTTAGCAGAGGCGGGTCTCCAACGCTCTATCCCTTAGGGGTTCAAGCTCCCAAACATTAATGTTTATGAAGGGGTAACTGACCCCTACAAGCATGTTGACCACTAATAAAACATCATGCACATTCAGCGTATGTATGATGTGCTTCTATGTTAAGTATTTATGACCACTCTCAAGAGTTAAGCTTGCACCTGATTCTACTCTGTTCTTAGGGGCAATAATAACAGCTTTAATGAGCTTGCTAAGCTATTTACAGAGCAATTCATACATCCCATTTGTCAAGAATTTTCTAGAATGAGGGGGAATCACTTAAGGAATACTTCTATAGGTTCTCTACTACAGCTCATCAAATTTAAGAGTGGATCCTGAACTATTAAATGAAGTATTTTGTAGAGGACTCTACCTAAGATTTTTATACTCATTGTTGATGAGGGAGACTGTCCGCTCTTACACCGATCTTATCTGTCATATTGAAGCTCAAATCTTTGCAAATGAAGCCCTTAGTGCACACAAGGAGCAATCTAAGTGATTAGGGGCCAAGCACAAGACTAACGTCGGGGATGTTGATTAAATCTCATAACAAAAAATGTTCAACCTGCAAGGGGATCATGAGTCTTGACTAGGAAAAAAATACACACCATTCAACATTTCATGTGTCAACATTCTAAGGGCCATCAAAGATGAAGAGTCTGTTAAGTGGCCAAGGCCATTAAAAAATTTAGATGCTAGAGCCAGTCTCAATATTATCATTTTCACCATACAAAAAAGAATTCAACAGAAAGATGTTTACACTTAAAAGAAGAAATTGAACTTTTGATACACCAAAGTCACTTGGGTAGCTTCTTACAATAACAAGGCGATGGAAACCATAAGAAAATTATCGGGGTTATAGAATGGGAAGTACAATTCTAAATTATCTTATTTGAGTAAAAAACTATCATATAAACTCCTAATTTTGTTCTAGCAAATTTTCTCATCACGTTAAAATACCATCATTTAGTAAGATTTTCTTATTCTCTCACGAAAGGTTTTGTGTAGAAAGTCTCTTTAAGCGCAAGCGGCAAACAAGGTCTCCATCCATAATCTTGGAAGTCAAGCCTAAGAGGTAAGACAAGATAGAAAGATAGGTATCCCTAAAAGTTGATCCCAAGAGGTAAGACTCAATGGAAAGTTACCATACCCATGGAAGTCGAGCCCCAAAGGCATGACTCGATGAGAATATATGGTACCGTTAGAAGTTGAGCCAAAGAGACAAAACTTAATAGGAAGTTACCATGCCACTAAAAGTTGAGCCCAAGAGACAACACTAGTTGGGAAGATATGATACCCCTGGAAGTTGAGCCCAAGAGACAATACTCGGTGGAAAACTACCATGCCTCTGAAAGATGAGCCCAAGATGCAAGTCTCAATGGGAAGCTAGTAGTGGACCAGGTTATCACTAGAAAGACTCCGTGAGAGCAAGTGGTTGGGTCTCCACTTAAAGATCGCAGAAGGCTACAAGCCTCAAAAGACATAGGTACGTCAAAGAGCTCAGAACATTGCAAGCCTTTAGAAGACACTTGCACATTTAAAACCTTAGAAGGCTATAAGCCTCAGAAAGCATAGGTATAACAAAGAAATCATAAAGCTACAAGCCCTAAGAGGCACAGGTATGTCAAAGATCTCAAAAGATTACAAGCCTCAAGAGAAATGAGTACATCTAAAATCTTAGAAGGCTACACGCCATAGAAGGCACAAGTATATCAAAAAACTCAAACGACTACAAGCATTAGAAGGTACTTTTACAACAAAAATCACAAAAGGCTACGAGTCTTAGAAGGGACCAGAGCATTTCAAGCTTCTAGAAGGCAAAAGATAAGTAGGCACAAGCCTCAGAAGATACACACCCAAGATGAAACAAATCTGTGAAGGCATGAGTTTTAAAAAGTATGTAATTCTTTTCTATAAAGTACATGTGTTAACGTTGATTGCAGACTTCCGCATGTTTAAGAAGCCAAAGAGCATCAGAAGGCATAAACCTTAGACGAGGTCGACATCAATATGCATCCAAGAAGTTGGGTAGCAACACCAAAGAAGTGGGGCAAAAGCATCCCAGAAGAGGGGAAATCAAAGCTCAAAAGCAACATCAAAATTTTTATTGCATCAAACTGAACGTATAGATAGACACACTATCAATCAATTACTACATCAGTCTGATCCATATAACAAAGTGTCAATAAAAATGTGAGAAAAGTTAGAAACAAAGATGTGAGTCTACTTCAACATCCTCATCGTCATCAGGAGTATGTTCCCGCAAGCTGCCTTTATCTTCCTTATTTTTTGGGTCAGAAGGGGATCAGTTGGCTTCTAGATTAAAGACGACTACTCAATGATCAAAGTCTTTTATTCTCGTATTCAAGGGTCAAAATCCTCTCTTGGATAGCCTGCAATATCTCTATATGATGATCAAGACTAGCTAGTGTCTCCTTCAACTCTTCTTGAGCATCATGGAAGATAAGTCATCCCGATAGTTCACTAGCTAGCATCCCAATAACAATATATCTATTGCACAAGAGTTATTAGCTTTCTTATACTCGCCAACGATGAGGTCGATCACTAAAATCTTGATATACAATTCCCTTGAAGAAAGGGCCAACTTGTCTTCAAATTGTGTCGGCATAAAGTTGTAGTGCTTCCTCTCCGGCGTCAACATCTCAACAATCCAAAAGAAGATCATGAAATGAAATTCCGGAGGTCCTATTGGACAAGATCGAGGATAACTTTCAGGACAACTTTTTCTTTCTCCACAAAAGAAGATCTCATTGATAGTCTGCTACGCAAAACCGGAACAAATTTTTTCTGCACCGCAATCTGAAAGAAAACATTGATTCGTCTGCTATGCAGATTGGGGACAATTTTTCGCTTCTGAGACGTTAATAAACTTCTAGAAAGTCCATGAAACTCCACTCTCTACTCTCTTTCTTTTTCTCCTCCTTCTCATCTCATTTCTGATTTTTTTTTTCTATTATTAGCCTCTATTTAAAGACTTAAGATGAATTTTAGTATTAATAGAAATTACATAAAAACAACAACAACAACAAAGCCTTAATCCCACAATGTGGGGTCGGCTGGTTTCTCGCCGCATGGCTGCTCCTGCAGTCCAAATTCAGCCGGCACCGCTCTTTCCCGCAATCAACCTTCTCGCATTCGATCATCCCGTCCCTATCGCTGCCAAACATAAGAATTATGTGGTAAGAATGTAAAATGCCATGAATTTAATGTCGTTACAAATGCCCTCTTGCCATGCATAAGAATTATTTGGTACGAATGTAAGTACTAAACATATTATATATATTACATTTCTAAACAACATATTAGATTATATATATATATATATATATATATATATATATATATATATATATATGAAAAAAATAACGAATAAGAGGCTCCCGACTCAAATATTTGAGATGATGAAATTAATCTCATTTAAAAATAGTGGAGAAAATGATACACACTCAACAAACTCTCATAATCTGACACGAATCTTGGGGCATGACACTGAACTCGAAATAAATTTTGAAGAAAAAAAATTCAAACTTTGATTAAAAGTCATTCAAAAGTCTAATTTCAACAAACTTATAGTCAAATGGATCACCATGATGAGACAGAGGCAATTGGAGCTGTGGCTTTAACAACTAGAAGAGCTGTGAATCCATAATGACTCAAGAGAGCTGTAGCTTTAACATAAGCGAAACCACAATGCACTAGTGTGTGAAGGAAAAGTAGTTCATAGGGCAATGCAAATAGATAAGAAAGTAGACTTTGGTGAGTTCAAATTGAGGTTTCTAGGGTGACAGACATAAACACTAATCAAGTTTGAACTAAACTTCTTTATGTACTCGAAAGAGGGTAAAGAAGATGTTTGCACATATTTGTCACTATAACAACAACAATTCTTAGTCATCAAACCTACATCTACATAGTCAATTACAAGAGAAAAGTCATTTTATCTATCTTGAATTCATCAAACTACTTACTCTAGATAGGTTTAATTTAGACTTAACATTATAAATTAGGAGTAATTGTTAGAAATCACCATTTATTGACCTTCCAAACAAAGATTTGAAAATAGTAGACTAGAACTTTGCCTAAGAAATCAAGTACCTCACTTCCCTGTGGGATTGACATTCTTGACACATTTGAGCCCTATATCACTGAAATGATAAGTATACTTGCGTGAGAAACCCCAGTGAGTAATGTTACCTAATTTTAAGAACTCAATTAATTTGTTCGGGAGCAGATTAAGTTCCTGGTGTCATTACCAGGACTTACATAATTGTGGCACTCTGCTAGGATTGATCAGTCGTCACAGTCATGACAAGGCCATTTGTCATCTCAAAATTATGAAGTTCATCGCCAAGGAGGTCATCCTCAAGAAAATCCTCTGGAATGCCTGAAAGGTCTCCGGATAAGTCATCATCTGGAGTATCAGAATAGTCCCTGAATAGGTTGATTGAGCCCAAAAATAGGTCGATAGGGCCAAGCCAACCGACTGAACCTAAAGCTGGTGATCGACGTAGAGTGGTCAAATGAACACAAAAGATCGTCTGATCGAGTCAGGGTTGCAGATTAAGCCTGAAAAATAGGTCGATCGAGCTGGGACGGCTAAGCAAACCTAAAGTGGGGATCGACAAGGGGCGGTTGATCGAATCTAAGAGATTTGGTGATCAGAATGGGGTGACCGATCAAGCCCAGAAAGTAGGTCAATTAGTTGGGACGACCAAACAGACCCAAAGCAGGTGATCGACACAGGGCAGTTGATCGAATTCAAGAGATTAGGCGATTGAGTAGGAACAACTGATTGAGCCCATAAAATAGGTCGGGATGGCCGATTGAACCTAAAGCGGATAATCAACGCAGGCAGTCAATCAAACCTAAGAGATTGGGTGATTGGCCTGGGGCGATCAATCAAGTCTGGAAAATAGGACAATTGGGTTGGTACGACCGATCGAACCTAAATCAAATGATCGACGTGTGGCAGTTTATTGAGCAAAAAGGATTGGGAATCGTGTTAAGGTGGTCGATCGAGCCCATAAAACAGGTGATTGACATAGAGCAGTTGATTGAACCCAAAAGATTGGGCAATGGGGGCGTTTGATCGAAACAATGGATTGGGTGATTAGGTTGAGGAAGCCGATTGATCCCAAAAAATAGGTTGATCTAGTCGGGACGGTGGATCAGACGCCAAGTGATCATTTGATCATGCCGGGGTGGTTCATTAAAACTGAAGTGCTCACCCGATCACACACATGATATGCGACATGATCCACATGCAGAAGCACAATAAATGAACACATATATGCAATGCAATCGAAAATGCTCTATGACATATGGAACTTGTTATAACGACTTCACATAGGTTCTATGGTTGAATTGATGGAAGAGGTGTCAATCTCATATTGCACAGAGCAAAGTAACCTTACCACCCATTTGCTCTACATAGAGCAAAGAATTTACTCACGAGGACAACTCTTGACAATCAAGCAAATGAAGACCAATGAGGTGTTGTCATCCACCTGATTCTTTGATTTCAGTTGTCTATCTAAGTGAAACTGTCAAACAAACGACGAGATTAACACAATCTCATCATTTGTAGGATTTTGGTGCTATGGCAGGAAACAACTCAGGGTCGTATAAGAGAACCAGGAAAGCCCCTAACCTATCGATCTTCTCTAAGTACAACAAAAAACCAGACGTAGGGTCTCTATAAAACAAAATATGCAATCATTGAGAATTTTATAATGTCGTGATGGTTGATCGAAGTCCATTCGTTGCTCAGGAAGAAGCTCTCTTCGTCACGAAGAGATTCTGTTGACGCTCTAAGTACCAGGCTCTGTTTCTCTCATGTGATGAACCTGTTCTAGCAAGGAGTTTTCTGGCACAGACACAACACCACATCGCTCTTCCTCTTTATTTTCTTAGATTAAGATGGTGACTGAGAAAGAGAATGTGAGAGAATGGAGAAGAAAGAAAAATGGAGAAAGTAAGGAAAAAGATGAATAGAGAAGCTCTCTGAGAACTCTCCAAAAATTCACTCCTCAAGTGCTATGCCTATTTCTCAGACCAAGGCAGTGACCAAAAAAAGGAATGCGAGAGCAGAACAAAGAGGAAAAAAACTGAGAAGGGGAATAAGAAGAAATCAGTTGAAGAAGCTCTCTCAGAACTCTCCAAACTCTGTAAGTTCTTCGTCTGCTCTCTCTTGCCTCCAATGTAAAATGGTGTGATCCCATTCAAATCTCCCCCCTCGACAACAAGGTTATTCGTAGAGGTGAGTGAACATTTGCCTCTTTTGGATAGCATCCAGGTTAGCTGAGAAGTCCTTTTTAGCTTAGGACCAATCGAATGGCCCATCCTGGCAGTTGAAAGGCGTCGGAGCGGACAAAATAGGGACCGACCAAAATGAATTAACCTGTTTGAATATGTGGCATGGCCACACCAAAAATGGGGCGTGGCCATTTCTAGGTGTGGTCAAGCCCAGTGTGGGTGTGGTCACGCCTAGCTCACATGGGGTTATTTCCTGTTTTCTAGTAATTTGGGCCACGTGGCAAGACCTAGAAAGCCCTCCTCAAGCAAAAATGACATTCTAGACGCATCCAAGCTGTTTGCTCTACCATCTAGATTCATCCAAAGGATGATCCCTCACGAGGAAGTAAATTTAGAGCCAGATTTGTTTGCATTGCACCAAACAAAACTCATCCAGACAGGGTCGTCCAATCAAAGTAATGCAAGTCAATCCTTGCCTTATTGTCAGCCAAAGCCTAGCAAAACAATCTTGGCCACGTGCTAGAGGATTAAAGATGAATGCCTTGGGTCTTAGGGAGTCATATGTCCGTGAAGCATACCCTAAGGTTGTTTAAGCAGACATCCTACACCTGTGATATCAAAAAATGATGCCTACAACTAGTTCTCAACATCTATAACAATATTATTAACTATCTCTCTCTAGTATTCTCATAGATATTTAAAAAAATATACTAATATATTTTAAGTTATACATATAGTCCCTAGTTGGACTTCTACTCCCTAATTAAGGATGTATCCATAACCTCAAAAGGGAAGTAATATTCTAAATGCCAGCCAATTCTACTTTTGTATTGGGATCCACATGATAATCTTTCTTTCTCTATCAAGGTACAATCAATTCTGGGAGGGATTCAATTCAATCTATTCCCTACAAGTTAATGTCACCAACTAACACTCCAATAAGAAATCTTGAATAGGAAAAAAATCTTTGAGATTTCATTCAACCTCTTCACATAGGCTAATAATCTAAAAGATAGCCTCAGATAGGTCAAACATCATCGATAAAGTTACCTAGATCTCTTATGTACTGGTTAATGTCAACAAGTAACACATAGAAAAACAACCTTGGATTGATCAAACATGCTTAGTGAATTTCACTTGACCTTTTCTACACAAGCTAATATTCTAACAAAAAGTCTCAGATATGTCATAAATCCTTGGTAGATTTCCTTTGACCTCTTCTACACATGCTAATATTCTAACAAATAGTCTTAAATAGGCCAAACATCTTTAATGAATTTTCTTAGATCTCTTTTGCACAGGTGAATGCACCGAGTTACGCTTTGACAAATAATCTAAATAGAACAAACATACTTGGTGTATTTACTTAGATCTCTTTCATGCAAGTTAACTTCGTCAAGTAGCACTCTAACAAATCATTTTTCATATAGGCTAAAGTAATTGAGTAACACAACAAAAAAAAATCTCAGAAAGATCAAACATCATTATTAAATTTCATTCAACCTCTTCCACACATGTTAATATTATGAAGTAAGACCACATTAAACAACCTACAATTGATCAAACGTCAATGGTGGATTTCCTTCAATCTTGTTATCTCTTGACGATCATAATGTTGCTTATTTATCATTATTCAAGGTTAGGTCACTTGGCTATCACTCTTTTGTGGTCGCCTAGATGACATTTGCATAACTTATATTACTTGACCATTGTCAGTTGGTCCTCGTGGCTACTGGATCATTATCCACGACTACCATCGCCGCTTAGCTGCCACCATCATTGAACCACCGACGCCATGTCATCTCCTTCCTCACTATCGGATCACCACAATCAAGCATTCTCTACTATTAGATTATCGGTGCTCGGCCAACATCGTTGCCACCGTCAGACCACCACCATCTGGCCGGTATCGCTACCCAACCACCACCATCACAACCGCTGGCTACAATAGTCTATTTGGCCACCTTAGGCATTTTTTGGTCTCTAAGGTCATTTTCTGACATCATCAACTCAAATTTGAAATCTTTAAATGAATATGGAGATTATTTTTTTGGTTCACAAACTCTACGAGAGGGGGTCTATGCTATCTCTTAAGGAGCAACTGCATCACATGATACCTTCAAGGCGACTCTTTTATGTTACATAAAAGTTGAAAAGCTTGGGATATGTTTTCAACAACATTTCTTACAACAACATCTAAAAATAGGAGGCAACTAACACACCCTCAAAATTGACTTAATTAAGCACAAATATGGATGCACATTAGAGCGAAGAGATCTAAATATTTAATTGCTTATACTTTGATTCAAATGATGTCCCGACAAGATGCGTCAGCTGATATCAAACATAGTTTGGCATAAGTTCATGTGAGCCCAAATCAATCACTTAAAGCAAAGTAAGAGGCTTTGAAATAAATTTTGGAAAACCAAATAATCTAAGTGTGCCAAGTTTATAATCAAATTGAGCATTTTAATAAGCTCTTGATTTCTTAATTCTAATATTATTAAGGTAAAACACACATAAAATATCACTTGATAAAAAAAATTGCACTAGGCCATCTGATTATGTGGTCCAGTTTCATGCAATATTTATGGAGAATACCACTATATATATATACCCCAACTTTCTTCATGAAGTGATACTTGGAATTAGAGGAGAAAGTTGAAGGAGCTCCAAGCTCATAATGGTCACTGAGCTCCACCAACGCTATACTAATGTGGTCAAGTCGACGCCGTCGTCAGACCACCACTACTCAAAATATCTCGTATTTCCATCATCGATGCCCTACCACCATCGTCACTTTTGCTGGACCATCGTCACCCCTCTGGACTACCTTCGCACAATAACTATCACTTGGCCACAATCATCGCCACCAACGGACCATCATTGTTTGGTCATTACCGCAGCTAGACCACCGCTACTTGACCACCACCACCACAACAACCATACCACTATTGTTTGGATTTATAACTGTTTGTCGGATGAGGATAATCAACTACTTTTTTAAGAGAATATTAGAGCATCATCGTGAGTACTACAGACCTTAATCACCTCAAGTCTGGTCAGCCAACCCAAGTACAGTCATGTTGATTCTATAGTTATGAAAATAATAAAAACATGATTTATAGCTCTTATCTTTACCATTAAGATGAGCTCAGTAATCATAGAACCCAAGTTCTCAACAATTATATTTATAAGCTTAAATTAGGATTACAAAATTATTTTTTAGTTTAGTATATTAATTAAAATTAATAAAATTTATTTGTATTTTATTTGTCTAATTCATAGCTTGCTATCAAGTTTAAATTCATCTTATTTGATAATTATAAATTATATGTGATATACTTATTCATTATATCTAAATTTTTAAATATATTAACATTTAATTTAATAATTTATGTAATATTTTATTTCACATTTTCATTTCTCTTCTATTCCCCAAGCTTCAGCAAATCAAATTAGCTTGCAACGGCACGCCCTTTCAAATTCCTTGATATATTACTATAGTATAACGATTTCCATTTTTTTTCTCCAACGGTAACATTAGCTAAATATTAATATATTATATTTTGTCCACATTTCCTTGTACTCAACAATATTTTATTATTATTACTTTTAATCACTACGGTAATGATTATTTGTTATATATATTATATTTAATTAATTGGTTGTTTAATTTGAGATTTAAATCCGATTTGCATTGAGGAAGTTTGTGGGTATTTTTAACCATATTTTTAAGAAAAATACTTTAATAAAAAAGTGTTTTCTTTTGGGAATAGAGACCAATAAAAAGTTTATAAGTCTCCCTCCCTCCCGCCCTCTCAAACACGAAAAAATTTTTACATCCGGATGAGGTTGGTGCTGATGCGTCTGGATTTGGTAATATTTTGGTAGTATTGATGGTATTACAGTGCAAAATGCCACCAATATTATCTAAATATCATTGTCGTATCTACGATTTCCGGATTTATTAATCGCTCCTAAAACACACATTCACCCGTTCTAAAAAGATTTATGGTCCGTTTGGGGTAGCTTATAAGTGCAGGCGGTGTATTCAATCGTTTGGTTCGCGTGTTTCGCCAGCTTATCTGAAACTGCGTTTGGGGTTTTACACTAAACGCAGGCCGCGGGTCGACCCCCGCAGCCGGCCCGTGGGCCGCGTTTCAAGATGAACAACTTATCCTGAAACGCGCAAGCTGCCCAAACGGACCCTTAGAGATATGAGCACATGTACAACAAACAATAAAATGTTATTCAATAATTGATATTTTGTTATAAGATGTTTATAAATTTTATTTTAATTATTATTATTATCATATCTAGCATTATCAACTTTGAATATTATTTTTGTCATTGCTTCAAAAAAAGGAATGACAAAAAATTTTGACTGTTAGAATTATGTATTCAAGTCGTGAGGATTTCTCCATCAACTGCTATAAATAAGATTTTATGTGGGCGGTTCAATCATAATATCTTCGTTTGAATAGACGTGCATGAATAGGCCGGAGGTCAAATCATCTAAACATTATTTGTGTGGCTCATATGTTATGCGTCATTATTTCATAATCTTTATCATATCATAACCTAAATAATTATCTATTTATTAAAATAAAAATCATAATTTTAGCATGCTGATTAACACGTTCTCATGGGGTATCATAACAACCAAGTCAGCACTATTTTAATTCGGTATTGTGAAGTTTTTAAGGCATCTGGGTTCTATTAATAGATGATTAAGACTTAATCCTATTAAAATAATGGATAATGTATACTTAAGAAAATATTTTACTTAACCATGCACAAATATCATGGCATTTTAGTGTTTAAAACTCTTAATATTAAAGGCCATCCTAAGTATGATTTTATCATATTTATACTTGAATTGAACATATTAACAAATAAACTTGATAACTTTGAAGTTTATTTGTCTACTACTATTGGAACAAATAAACTTGATAACTTCGAAGATGTTGTATTTAAAATCACTAATACAACATCTTCGGATGGTTGCCATTAATTTATCTACTACTATTGGAACGCCCCCGCCAAACCATTGTTGTTAAACTATCATCATCATCATTGAACCATCACTATCAGACACCGCTAAGAAATTATCATCACTCACCAATTGCCATTGGATCACCATTGTTAGGTCAGGCATCATCAAACCACTTCACCCATCCACCATCATTTACTCTTCGTCATTGTTAGATCGCCCCCATCATTGGACATTTATTGTCCAATCACTGTCATTGATTTCGATTATGGTTGCTTAACCTCAGTACTTATCTATAGTCGCTTGACCTCCATAGCTAGACTATAGTCACCAGATGAATCATGCCTGGCTCTGGTCACTTGAACATTGTCATACAACCATAATTATTCAATCTCCATCTTCGGTCATCAATCAACCAACTTTTGTTGCATGTTTATGGTTTTCCTATCTTTATAGTTCAATTATATCCACACTTATTCCCGACTACAATCACTAGATCTTTGTCAGCATACTATAATAGTTTGAACTCCACCCCTCGACTACGACCATACAACCATTGGTACTTAATTGTAGTCATCTAACTATCATTGCTTGACCACCGTTGCTGACTCACAATCACTCAAAAATGATTATTTGACTATCATCACCCATATATAGATGCCCAACTAATACTATCCAGCTATGGTCATATCTGATGACTGTCACCAAAATAAAATCATAAGACCACTGTCACTCGACTACAATCATTAGAGCACCATTGCATATATATGATCGCTCAACAACCATTGTCTGAATACAACTGTCTAATCATGGTCGCTCGTATATAGCTACCCAACCTTAATTACATAATCAAAACCTCCAAACCAAAATTGCTTGCTCACAACTGCAAACATTTGCTGCTCATTTATAATCCTCAAAGCATTATTGCCAATCCGCAAATGGCCAAACACTATCTCCCAATAATATTCATCCATACACTATTACCAAACTATAATTATCTCACCACTATCACCCAACTACAATTGCCCAATTTTTATTACCCGTCAGCAATCAACTAATGTTTGTTTTTAAACCACATGTGCTCCCTCTACTATTAACACAAAAAATATGAGCGCGCCTTTCACTTAATGATGATCTT
This sequence comes from Phalaenopsis aphrodite, assembly GCA_003013225.1. Lineage (NCBI taxonomy): Eukaryota > Viridiplantae > Streptophyta > Magnoliopsida > Asparagales > Orchidaceae > Phalaenopsis > Phalaenopsis aphrodite. Next base: position 3,288,890 of record NEWO01000025.1, read on the forward strand.
TAAACGACCATTGATCCATTATGATTGCCTATTTATGATCGTTAAAACATTGATGGTCGTCAAAATTCTATCAACCATCAACAACTGTAGACTTTATTGTTTGTCATCACATCTAAGATTTGGTACGTGTTATTCACATACAACTTTACCTATAAAATCAATGCATGCAATCGATGATGCAAGTTGAAGCTCACAAGGTTGATGCCAATTATCGATTTTGTTATAGATACTCACCAACCTCATTATTTATCATTGTCGACAGTATTGACATGCTCGTCAACAAGTCTAATGTATGACATTCACATCAATATTATACTAAAATTTTTTTATCTCTAGCTCATCCCACAACATACAATCTCTTGAAGACTCCAAACTTCTTTCTATATAACGCATGCAACTATGATGCATTAGTATCTTCCTCAATTCAAAACCCTACTTGTCTCTTCTTGCAATTTTTTTTTTTAATGTATGCTTGTTTTATACTTTCATAGAGAAATAAAACATTAATCTCTCATTCTCTCATTCTATTGTCCTAAATTTTATTGTATACAATAATCTTGATGAAACTAGTTTATTGTTAAATAGGAAAATATTTGATTAGAGGGGCAATTATATAAATATAAAAAAATATTAAGAATATTTACAAACTCATCACCCAAATCTTATGCATTTACCTATCTCACACATAAACTTCAATTTTTACAAAAAAACACCTTACCTATACATGAAAAGATGTATTTCATTGTTTTCACAGTGGGAAATGGATAAGTTAGGCGTTGCGCCCATAAAAATTGAAGTTTGGATACTTGATATGTAAATACATAAAAGTTTGGGGCTGCTTATGCAACTTCCCCAAGATATTAATGCAAATTAGAAAGGTACCTTGATTCAAATAAAGATTTTTTTTTCTTAACAAGTATTAAAAATAAAACAATTATATATTATGTTTGTAAATAAAGGCCAATAAATGTAAGAATTCTCCACTATTTAACAACCTACGCTTCAAAATTAACTTTCATCTCCGTAAGAGACCACAACCCATGGCAACCAGATTCCACAGCCACCTCCATCGCTACCTCCTGCAACCTCCAAAAGTAAACTACATAGCATCCTCCCTCTCTCTCTCTCTCTCTCTCTCTCTCTCTCTCTCTCTCTCTCTCTCTCTCTCTCTGTGATCTTTAACAGAAATTGAGTTAATTGCAGGACAAGAAAGGGGAGGCGGAAGAAGCTCTTCCCGGCCTCACCGACCTCATGAACGACTGGTTCTTCGGTCACCAACCCTACAACATGAAAGGAGGAGAAGCAGCCATAAAAATACAGCCCAAGAAAGAAATAGGCCGCGGCGAACGACCGCCGCCTTTGAGCACGAGCAGGCTGACGCAGGACTGGCTTGAGGAGGCCAAGAGGATGGTTGCGGCTGGCACAGCATCGCGCCACGCTTCTCCTGCCCGCTCCGCCGGAACCCGAAGGTTCGTTGCTGCTTCTCAGGCGAAGGAGCTCTCGCCGCCGCTTGATAAGCGGGACGCGCTTTCTAGATCGGCAAGAAGGTATCCATTTGTTGTGTCATAATTATTTAAATTGACTTATAATATAATTTAATTATATTGTTTAATAGTTTAAGTTATATTTATCTTTTGAATTTAGGGAAATTTATGTACATGATGTCCAATTCTTATGCATTTAGATATCTTGCATCTGAAACTGCATAGTCCTTTGCTTGGCATGTAAAAATGAAGGTTTGGGTGCAGGATATGTAAATGCATAAGAATTGAGGGGTAAGTTTGTAAATTTCCCTTAAATTTAATGATATGATCAAACAATTGGTAATATAGAGAGATAATACGTTACACAAATTAAGAACATATATTATAAAATTAAAACATCAATGGCTTGGGTGAACTTTTTTTTTTTTTTTTTGGGTGATTGAAATCAGAGTTGAATAGAGTGGTCTTTCCTAGCAATGAAAACATTCTACCTCTACAATTGGCCTAATTTAGAGTCTGCTTGGGGCAGCTTATAAGTGTAGACGACGTTTGAAAACGCCGCTGTACCTTTTGGTTTGCGCGTTTCGCCAGCTTATCTGAAACTGCGTTTGAGTTTTTACACTAAACGCAGGCCGCGGGTCGACCCCTGCGGCCGACCCGCAGACCGCGTTTCAGGATAAGCAGCTTATCCTGAAACACATAAACTATCCCAAATGGACCCTTAGTTTCTTAATTCTTTTCTAGTTCGAAAAATTAGAATTTAGTGCTATTTGGCATCAGATACTCAAACAATTTAAGCAGCCTCTCTCTGCAGGTAGTATATAATTTATAAAGTGCATGAGGACAAAAGCGTTGATACATATAATCTATAATGATTTGGAAGGCCTTTCTTGCATGTATAAATATATAAATGAAAATTTGCAAGGAAATTTATTATATTGAAAAGTATCAGAAACAGAAAAAAAAAAACGTTTTTTTTTCTTGTAAAAAAATGATTAATTTTTTGTCTTACAAACCATAAATTATAGTTTTTAGATTTTATGATAGAGTTAACAACAGAAATATTTTTTTATCTATTATTAATATAATTTTATTTCAAATTATTTGCATATGTAATTAAATTTTGCACAAGTTTTTTTTTCCACAATTTTCTGTTCTTATACACCATAAATCACAGTTATTAAACTGCATGATAAAATAAAAAGTTAAAGTTCTTCTGCTATGTCTATCTGTGCAAAAAAAAAAAATTTGAATTATTTACATGTATTGTTAATTTCGATATTTATTAATATTTGGGTATTAGTTTAAAACAATATGTTTTTGGCATGAAGGGCAAGTGTACTCCCAATTTCAAAGCGGGTGTCAGGGGGAAGAAGATGGGAAATAAGTGGTGGGGAGATAGTGGCATAAAGAGCTGTGCCCAGATCCTAGTCTATCGAAATCCATACTTGATAGTCTGACCTCTCACCATTTGATAAAAGGAGGTATCGATGTGCTCTCCTTGGTGATTATAGTTGTTGACATCTGAAGAATCTCTAGAGCTCGTAGTGTTGAGGATGAAATGATAAGTTTGGGAGAAGAAGGGAGAGGGAAATGGAGAAGACTAGGAAGAGCTGAAAAACTGCTATGATACTAAGTTAAAATCGGAAGAAATTGAGAGAAAACAGAAAAGAAATATCAAAGCACTTTAATAGCATCTTTATTAGTAACAGAGAATGTATATAGATGAAGTTACAAAATTTTTTTCATTTATATAATATCTTATTATGTTGTTATGCTGCCGCTATAATTTACTTATTGAGGGCAGTGGGGTAGGATTACGAGCTCTTTTAATGTCATGTTCTATTAGATAAAAATTTTAGGATACTAAGAAAAATAATTACATCTATTACAATCAACATCACATTGGTTCATTGCATTTTTTATAAGTAATTTGTAGCAACCCCTCATAATCAAATACCATGGAGCAGGACCAAAACCACCGAGGGCATCAGCGAGGAGATTCTCCAGCGATCGTCGGCACGGCACAATCGCAACAGGTCCGACTACAATTTCGCCGCCGACTACTCTTCACCTCCCGCCTGCCAACAAGCCTCCCACCCTTACGACCAGCTCGATGTTGCTCCCTTTCCGATTGGCAGTCTCCCTCCAAAGCTTCCTCCGGTCTCCAGATCTCGCTTCCTTGAAAGAACCCAGGATGCTACTACACGCCGCAGCTTCCGCACTCCCTCTCCTTCATCTCGTTCTCTGTCGTCTTTTCCGCCGGACAATCTCTCCCCACAAACGCCCCCGCCGCTTTCCCCTCCCCGAAACCTGCTCAAACCCTCCCTCCGGAGGACCATCTCCGTTTCAACTTGCCTTATTGAGATGGAATCTACTCCCCGGAGATCTTCCTCCAGCGGCCGGAGGCCTTCGGTGGAGTTACAACGGGAGGAGGACATCAAGAAGATAAACGAGTTTCTCCGCCGGCAAAGGGCAACGATCGCTATGGCTTCGGATGGTGAAGTCTCCGTCAAGGCAAAGATCGTCCTGTCATCGTATACACCCGGTTGAGATGCTTATCCACTTCCATCGAATCTTCATTTTATGAATCTTTTGTTCGCTGATTTTGACCGTGAATGTCGCCTTTTCTTTTGATGCAGACGCTAGTTCAATGGTTGCTGCTATTTGCTATTCGTGGTTGTTGGAGAATATGAGGGAGAGGGATAAGACTCGTTGCAAGGATGAGGTTGTGGTTCCGGTGATCAACATGAGGAGAGCAAGGATGTGGGAGCACAAGCAAGCAGCTTGGCTGTTTCATCACATTGGAATCGATGCTTCTGCTTTGATCTTCTCAGATGAGGTCCTAAACTTTTGCACCTATTTCCCAAATTTGCTTTTTTTAATGGAAGCTATTTTTCACATTCTGCTATGATGGGGAAGTTTGAGGAAGTTGGGCTGTCGTATGATACACTATTTGTATAACTTTTGATAATGCTATCATCTGAAATTTTCTTTTAAATGCGAAACAGCTTGATTTGGAGGGTCTTTTAATGGGTAAGCAGCTAAATTTACTTATTGTGGGACAAGATGTTCTGCAGACAAATGGCGAGGTAATTATTAAATTCTCACTTTCTAAAAGGATATATATGTTATCTTTTGCTTTAGTTATACTTATTCTGCCCCTTTCAGCAGGTTGGGTCTTTGTGTACAGTTCTAACCGATAAGTACTGTGAAGATGCCTATGATCTACTTCGGTCTCCCAACATAAAAAAACTTCTAGTATGCGTTCTTCAAGCTTTCTGTTATTGTGCTCCATTGGTATACCTCCATAACTAAATAGTTAAACTGCATGCAGCTTGCAGGAATTCTATTAGATACTCAAAATATTAGCTTTGCTGCCAAATCATCTACAAATAGGGATGCTGAAGCTGTGCAATTGCTCTTGGTTGGCTCTTCTCCTGATTACAAAGATTTTTTATTTGAGCAAGGTGCGCCTTTTTATGTGAGAAATAAAATTGCTGTTTAGAATTTTGGCTTGTGTATTGATAACATGATTTCCATCTTGTTAACAGTTACGAAAGAACGTGGAGAAGAATCTTTTCTTGAAGCTTTGAGACAAAATTATGGGAAACTTCCTGCTGCTGAAGGTAAGAATCATCATATAAAATGTTTTAAAACCTATATATATTCAATTTCAATTTAATTAATTTTTGGTCCCTTAAAAGGTCATATAAAATGTTTTAAAACCTATATATATTCAATTTCAATTTAATTAATTTTTGGTCCCTTAAAAGTTCATATAAAATGTTTTAAAACCTATATATATATATATATATATATATATATATATATATATATATATATATATATATATATATATATATATATATATATATATATATATATATATATATATATATAGGTTTTAAAACATTTTATATGACCTTTTAAGGGACCAAAAATTAATTAAATTGAAATTGAATTTTGGCTTAAATCAAATCAAAGTTAAGTCAAACTCAGATTAGAGTTAATGGGCCATGTTAGGCTCGAATTGAGATCATATCGAGCCAACATATTAGAAGATTTGGCTTTGCTTGAGATCAAATTGAACGTTTTTGAGCTATTTTTGAGTAAAGGTTAGATTAACTTGAGATTAAATCAATAATAGATCAAGACTTGAAACACACATTTGTGTGTTAAAATAAGTCACAGTATGGCACACTTTGTGGCGTGAATATTATACTCCCTTATGCCTGATACCCCTTTTATGCTATCCAGACTAGTGGATTTGCTGAAGAAAACCTGACTTTTTTCGCTTTGAACGGTTTGTCGTTTTCTCTTTTTCCACAAATAAAATTTTGGGATGATTGTATACATAGCATCTTAAACATTGCTATCTAGAAAGATCACCTTGACCATGAAAGAGTTTGTTTCACTTAATTCCTATGTATTTGCATACCACTTATTCCTATGAAACATCTGAGTGGTATAAATATAAAATGTAATAGTTTTGGAGTTAGATATGGAAATATGTATGAATTGGGTGGTATGTATGCATGTACAATGCATGTACATAATAAGATGAGACCGTTAATTATATTTGCTAAAGCGGTGTTATCAGCGCTCCATCTAAACTACAGTTTATAAAACCAAAGGCATAATGTCTTTTCAACATTTCTCTCTTACAGTGAAGCCGAAGCCCTTCACTGGTCCAGACGTCGGACCAGCAACAGAGCAGCCAACTTTAGCCCTACCTCTAGCTCCGTTTAAGCCTCCGGAAAAATCTTCTCGGGTTAATAAGAACAAATTCACTTTTGGCAGATTGTTTAATTTTTCGTCATAATGATTTAAGTACCTTGCTAATAAAGTACGGCATTTGTCATCATTACCATCTCTGCCAATTTTCAGACAATGTAGTGGCAAGGTGGGTTGATGCTTTGCCTTGTCAGTTTAAGCCCCTGTAACACTTGTGAAATGAATAAAGCTTTTGATTTTGATTTTTTATTTTTTTCATTATTTTATTTTTTTAATGTTATTGTTTTTCAGAACAGAAAAATAATAAAAGGGAAATTTAGGTGCATACCCCACAATTCTTATGTATTTACACATCTAATACCTAAAGTTTGTTATTTATATTTACGCCTTTGGCGTCATAAACTTATGCATGAACATGTGTATGAAAATATGAATTTCATTTTTAAAAGAATATAAATGGTGATATTTTTTATGTATGTAAATGCCCCTAATTACTAATAAATAACAGACTAGGAAATAGTCCAATGAAATGACTTGGACAACAAATACTTATCAATCTACTGGAATGTGACACTCAAACATTACACATTGATCGTAACTAAGAGTTTGGAATCCCTTGTTTAGTGCTCTCCATCACAATGCAATTTTTTATCCTCTCAATGACCACCTTTTTAAATTATAATCTAATGGAAGTTTATATAAATACCACATAATTCTTATGTATTTAAATTTAATCGTAAAATAAGTCTATAATGTCTGAGGATAGCTTTTCATGATTTTGGCTTACCTAAATATAACTATAGTGTAAATCTATTGTTTGTGGAGAAGATGGGTAAAGCTATGCAAATTAATAGGTGATGGAGTTTATTTCTTGGATTTTTCAGAGGATTCATAGAACATTTAGAATTTCAATAGTATTCCTAAATGATCTACATAATGGTTTAATAAAAATTTTCAAGAAACACAATTTAACCGATATCTTAAATATTTCTCATTGTTATGAACAATTAGAAGGTATATGTTTTAATTTGCCATAATTAAATTTAATTTGATGATGTTGCCCATAAGTTGATTTAGGGGACAAATTTGACACAAGCTGGCCCAATTGACCATTTGATGATTCTAACAATTGGCCTAATAAAAATTCTAATTATTGGCCTAATTAAAATTATTTCCGAAGCATTTCTTTATTTCCTCTTTATTGGGGACGCTGAAAAATGAAAATAATTATTCTTCATTCCACACATGAATCAAATCGTAGGAGAAAGGGTGTTGGTGCAGACGGACTACTGAGGGTAAATAGCTCGCAGCGGGTGGAATGCCGACGGCTACAGGGACTGGTGGGCCTGCAAGCTGCAGTGCTACTTGTTGCACGTGGAAGGCCTACGGAGTGCCAAAGATGGCTTATGTGGTGGAAAACGATGAATTGTGGCAATTTGTGGTTTCAATTGCTACAGTTGATGGTGTGCAGTAGGTGTTTGCGGTAATCATCACAATTATTATATATTTAAAAATCATCCATATATCATAAATTTTAAATGCACTCAAAATATATTATCAACTACATTTTAAATTATTTTTTCAACAAACTAAATATCTAAAATCTAACATCCAAGATGTCAAAACCTCTTTCATTTCACCCTCATTTTTTAACAAAGCAATAAGCCCAGGATTTTTTTTTTTTAAAATCTATTAGATGTTCATGAAATTAAAAATTTTTAAATTTTGACCAAGGATATGATATTTTAACCTTTACTCACAAAAAAAAAAAAAAAGTGATGCTTTGTTTTTGGTGCTCGGCGCCGCTTTTCCTCTATGTTTAATCAATTGCATTTTAGACATGAATTGTATCTGCATCGTAGATCACTACAATCACAATTTTTTTTTTTAAGAAAAAAATTTTAAGTGAAGCAAATACATCTACCGTATGAAATAAGTTTAAATGCCTTTCCGCATTAAACCAGGCGTCGCATTGTCTTCTTCATATTGCTTGTGCCAGCTCCGCGCTCGAGGATCCTTCAAACACTACGGTGAAGAGCATTTCTCTACACTGTTCTTAATTTTTTTCTGCAAGAAACATGGAAGGGCAAACAACCTCAGTAGAGCCATGGGGTTTAGAAGAAGGAATTCCCTTTTGCCAGAAAGATGATGGCATACTCCGAAAGATTGTATTGATCTATAAAGGGGCTTCAAGTCTTTTTCTGCAAAGTATTCAATATCAAACGCTCATGAATGCTGTGATTCTAATGAACTTTCAAAGGTATGTTAATATCTCCTTTTTTCTTTTGCTCTCAGAGAGAAGTGAGTTTGAACAAACAGTCATTTTTACTTATTGCATATCTGTAAATCTACTAAATCTTCAAACGTTATAAAGAATGCTGATTTTAGAGAAGGAATGAATTTCTGGACGAGGAACTCTGATAGATGTCAAGCTGAAGTTGTTTCTTCAGGCGATGATAACTATGCTATTGTGAGCGGTGGAGGAGACTGTTGGCCGAGCATAGAGCAGAGTATAACCGAACAAGTTTATGTGGGTTCCATATTTGAAGTTTCAGCTGATGTCTCAGCTAAGGGCGGTGGCGGTGAGAAATTTGAGATGTATGCTTGTTTTAAGATCGAGAACTTGGAGTCGATTTCCTTTCTTCGAGTTGGAAGGTATTAGTAGTTCATGGATGTTTCATCATAATCGTAATTATCATTCTGTTCTATTTTCATTACTTTGTTGCTTCCTTCTAAATCATTTTTAATTGTACTTGTTGAAATTTGCTAGATGTATCAAATTAACTAAGCGTATTAATAGTGATTTTTTAGCTTTTTAGTGCTTGCACGAAAATCTAACGAGTATAATTGATCAGCAGAATGTTGGGGGCGGCATGGTGATTATTTAATGTTTTTATGTTGCACGAAAATTTAACACATACTTAAAGTAATTAAAGAGAAATAAACAGGAGAATACATTTCAATTTATATGTGAATAACTCAAGTAATAGGAAAAAAATGATATATAGTGGTAGTTCAACAAAAATAGCTATGATGTTTGGCATGCCATGAATATGGAGGCAATGGCATGTCATGAATACTCAATACGATGGTTGTAGCGTTAGTTTGTCGTAAAGGCCGCTGTTAAATGCCGCCGTAATAGTTAGTTATGTAGGTAATAAATGGTTACTTTGGAAGCATCGACTGACAATAGATGACGTTGTAAAGAGTTGTAGGAGTCGTGAGTTTGAGCCTACTCGAGCTGAGTATGTCATAATTTGGACTTGGCTTTATATAATTATAAGTTGTTTATATTCGGCTTGAGCTTATGTTGAGTTTTCATATATCCTTCAAGCTCGACTTGATTAAAATTTTAAATGTTTGAACATGATTTGTACTTGATTTGTTTATGATAACTAAATGAGTATTTAAAAGAGCTAATAAACAAGCTAAAAATTCAAACAAGTATATAGATTTTCTTACAAAAAAAATTAATTAATAAATTTAAAATTTTGATTGCTGCAATTAAGTTATTGAATATAAACTTTAAACCCTAAGTTATCTTAATTCTCATATCTCCTCCATTGTCAAATCTCTTACTTAGAGGCTATTTAGTGCAATAATCTATGTAGCACTTGAACATGATTTAACCTAAATCCCACCAAACAATTAAAAATTATAGCAACTTTAAAATCTCCAATAACTTAATATTGAGTATTTATATATCATATATGATATAATCTATCATCAAACTATCAAGAAATGAGTTAACATTCAAGTTATTTAAACTTTATGTAAATAATATATCATATATGATACAAGGTATCATCAAGCTTAATATTAAGTATTTAATAAGTTAATTGTTGAACTACATACAAGTTTGTTCGTGAACATAAAGAATTAGTTCGACTATGTTTAGGTTTAGTTCATTTAAGCTTCAAGATTTTAAAATTTATTCAAGCTTGTTTATTTACTAATTTGAACGAACATGATCAAGTCTTAGGGTCCGTTTGGGGCAGCTTATTTGGTTATTGCGTTTCGCCAACTTATCTGAAAAATGTGTTTGGGTTTTTAAACTAAACGCAGGCCGCGAGTCGACCCCTGCGGCCGGCCCGCGGGCCGCGTTTCTGCTTGTGCTTATCCTGAAACGCACAAGCTGCCCCAAACGGACCCTTAGTCGAGTCGAGTTCAGGTTGTTAATCGAGTGCATAGGTTAATTTACAACCCTAACCGTGAGCTATATAGGTCATAATTGGTCATGTAGGTCGTAGTAATAAATTACAATGAAGTTTGTATGCTACAAAAGTTGGATTTGGAAGCCACATGAGCTGGGGAATATGTAGATCGTAGTGACGAGTTGTGATGACATTCTCAGGCCATGAGGAGTAGGGAGTTGCTCTAGTTGTGAGCCATGTAGGCCTTAGTTGTATATGTACATTGTAATGACATCTGATAGGAGTTAGAATTTTCACGAGCTATGAATCATTAGAGGCTATAGTCGAGAAATGCATGAGCAGGTCTTAGTGGTTAGATGTGAGAGAGAATCTCAAAAGTTTGGAGAAGCTCATTATTTTTTTAATACGACATTTATAAGTCGTTGTTGCGGGATGCATTGTTGCACTGTATTCAAGAAACATTATTACACCATTTTTCAGGATGCATCATTACACCATCTTCAAGATGGGTGGTTGCACCGTATGAGGGATATATCATTGCATTGTATTCAATGTGTGTTGTTGCACTATATATAGAGTGTGTCATTGTACCGTATGCAGGATATGTTATTACGTTGTCATTGGAGTGCATCGTTACACTATCTTAGGAATACGTCATTACACTGTATGTATGGGCATCATTGCATCAGATTTAGGGCTCATCATTTCATTGTATGTAGGGTGCATCATTGTACTGTATTTGGGGTGTATTATTACACCGTCTTCACAATGCATCGTTGCACGTTATACTGACGACTTATTGCTCTACTTGTTGCTTAATTGTTTTTTGTATAGGTACGTTGTAATGACACCTATAGACTGCAGGGATAGGAGTTAGAAGTTTCACGAGCTATAAAATTTAATTTCTTTTGCTAATTGATTTTCAGTTTTTTTCTCCTTTTCTACTTGATGATGCTCGTTTTAAATTATGTTTTTATATATTGTTGTATTACATTCACAACTGAAGTCCACTGTTGGCACTCCTCCATATATTGCTCTCAAAAATTTACTCAAGAAGGAATATGATGGCAAAGTATGAATTAATTGTAACTATTTCAGATAATTTTGCCCTTAATTTTGATCGATGAGCTATATTGGTACTCCACATAAAGATCTCCTCCAAATGCATCTAAAATCGAAGGAACAGAGATATTCTTTGGATCGATGAGCAATATGGATGAGGTTTTCCCTTAATTTTGCTGATGTAGGCCATATCATGAGCTATTTGGAATGAGTTAATTGACCTTGTACCATTAGAGAGAGAAATAATTGACCCATATTGAGCGGTGTTTTTTAATTTTTTGAACTGATTTGTAACAGTTTACGGCTTCTATTTTATACATTATTTTCACTATACAATTATGTTGCAAAAAGCTTCACCAAACAGGGGCATAATGATCATTTATCCAGCTACAACTGCCAATAATTTGTTCTGAATAAGCTCTCCTAAACAACAAGTCAACTTATTCCGATAATCTGCATATTATCAGGATAATCTGATTATCAACAAACTATAAATAATCTACAGCTGCCCCAAACAGCCTCTAAGTAAGGAATTCAAACTTCTCTGATTGGGACGGTCCATTGATCAAACAGTTTGGTGAATATTTAAGGGATTTATTAATGTTGAGTGATCTTGAGCTTGTTGGATTCATCTTGTAGAGATGCTTGATATGACTATAAGCATGTCAGAATTGAAATTCATGTGACATTTAAATTATGCATTGAATGTTTTTAAAAGTATTTTAATGGCTTAATCTGAGCTTGATTTGACTCTGATTGGATCAATTTTGATGTCATTGGATCCATATCTTTGAAACGGTTAGTTTGACTGTAAGTATGTTTAAATCAGAATTATGGATGAATTTTAATTGAAGTTTAAATATTTCTTGCTAAAAAAATTGACTCAAAATTAGTGTTTTCTCTCAATATTTGTGTCGAATGATGAAAATTTTTTGATGGCGCATCAGAGTCCCCCTATTTTTAGGCAATACCAGTTTTGTTGGCTTAAAATATCAGAGATCTGAATATCTGATTTAAAACACAGTCGAGTCTTAAGCGAGCCAAGTATGAGTTGTTCATCAAAAGCATTGGTTCATTTACAACACTAATTAAAATATTAAAAAAAATAAACTTATAAGACATTTTGTTATGTAAATTTAAGTGTTACATATATGAGCTATTGATTATACGCCGACTTTATTGAAACATTAAAAAAAAAGTTAACTTTTAAGACAAAAGTTATAATTAAACTTCAATTTTATGAGAACATTTAATTCCTCTTATTAGAAAAACTTATATTCTAAAAGACTTGATGTATGGCCAAAATTCATATTTGAAAGTTAAGGGTGGAGATAAGGTTGTAATTGAGCCGAGTTGAATCTAGTATATCATAGTTCGAACTTGGCATTGTATAACTATAAGTTAATATTTCGCGTGAGCTTGTGTCGAGCTTTCATATATTGTTAAAGCTCCACTTGTTTTTTTTTTTCAAAGTTTGAACTTGATTTGTACCTAAGTTATTTATGACAAGTTAACGAGTATTTAAGCAAGCTGATAAACGAGTATCTAGATTTTAATATAAAAAATTAATAAATAATTTTAAAAATCTGATTGCACATACTAATTTTTCAATTATAAACCCTGTCTCTCATATTTTAGCATGATAATATTTTTCAAGTTTGCACCTAATACTCACATTCAGTTACAAGTGTTAGTTTTCTCATAATGATATACACTTGTCCTTTTTCTAACTTTTTTGGACAATTTTATAAATGTTTTATATTGATTTGCAACACCATCTTTATTCTTAATCATATATAACTTACAATGATAGAGCTACACTTTCTCAACACCACTTTTTAATCGGATAAGATTTATAACCAAAGGGTTGAATAGGTAAAAGGGTAAATTTTGGAATTTAAGGCTTAATTAGTATTTAGGCTTAATCAAATGACTGAATGGGTAATAAATGATCTTAAATAATATGTCTTGCTGATTGAAACATAATGGGGATAAGTGGTAGCAACCAATTTCATTTTGATCTTATAAAGGATAAATGTGTAATTTTTCAAAATTAATGAAATTTGGAATAATATTTAAATAGAGAGATATTAAGGTGAGGGGTTTGATTTTGGAAGATCATAACTCTCTGATTTAAGCCCTAACTTATGGTTTTGAGATGATTTATAATTCATGATAAAGATTAAGAATATAAATATTGAAAACTTTTTTTTCTTAAAATTACAAATCTAACCATTAAATCTTAAGGACTTAGTAGTGAACTAGACTTAATCAAAATTTTGTTTAATGAGGTTTAGAAAAGAACTTATAATTAATTTAAAAGTCTTTCAAAACACTACAAGCCCATTCTCTAAAAATCAAATTAATTAAATTCTTTAATTAAGTCAAGTTGCCTCGAAGGGTCTTTACCTATATAATTCAAAAGTAAGATATCAAGTGATAATTACCTCACTTAAGAGATAATCAAAATATCATAATTCGCTGAGCATGAGGGTATGAACTAGATGAACTATATAGCAAACACAATAAGACCAAAACGAACTCAAGATAATTCTAGGGACTATGAAATGTCTACGGTATTACCCGAGACTTCTTCATGATCCTTTGGAAATCTTGAATGACATCTGAACTTAGTATGATTTGCTTAATAGAATCATTCTCAAAATTTGGACCCACAAAGGTATGACATAGGATCTAGTAGACACACCTCAAACTGTACTCTCTACTTTTACTATAAGCATGTTTTAATTCCTGCAAAATATATATATATATGTCTTGCAAAGATACTAAAGCTTCAGGTGGAGGAACGAGAAGACTTGACATGTACGCTTTTACAATTTACAATACCTTCTTTTCATGTATTTTCTATATTATACTTTTATGCTTATAAACTTGCATGTTAAACAACGTTGTCACCCTGCATGTCAAAACTGAACTCTTTAGGATAACTATAAAACTAAAACTGAAACCAAAACCAAATTTAAAATCGAACAAGAAAAAAATTTACCACCACAATATTCAAAATATAAGATAACTCAAAAATTTAATAACAAACAAAACAACAATTGCAACTAAATCAAAATGTCTCTATCAGATGATCGAGAATCCCTCGGAGGAGGTAACATACGATAGCTAACGAGATTTCCAACAGTCTAAATGAAAGTATGGAACTCATTGAGTTAAGTTTAGTAAATTCATTTGAACTAAGTAAATCCGAAAGAAACTAGTGGTGACAGAACGGGGGAACTGTGGGATCCTAACCAGTGTCGCTCTAATCAACTTTGATATCCCCCATAATATTTAAATAATCATAACCATAGGAAGTATTTGATTTAATATCATGACTTCACACATTAGAAAACTTAAACTTGCCACAACAAGGAACTTTGAGCTAGCATCGTGGGCAGCATGGTCATCTTCAACAACAAAGCATGCCTTCATCAGCTAAACCATTCCTTAGAATTAAACAACAATCCATAGGACTTCGAGGTTGTTTGCTTATGCAACATAAATCCTCAACTTATCTTTAAGTCTTTGTATAGCTCTACTATACAATTTTAACCCTAACTTATCCTAGGATTCCGAGGTTGTTGTTCATCACGATCTAAATTCTCACATCTTCCAGGTTATTTGTGTGATCGTTTCACACAAATGTAAGCCATAATTAATAAAATTAGCAGGATAAAAGCACTTAAATAACTTCTCCAAAATTAAAGCCAAACAGTATGATAGCTTGGAAAGTCACCGAGATTCTCTTCAAGATATCTGACATCCTCTAGTTTTTCATTCTTTGTATTCCAAAATAAAATTTTCCAAAATTGAGTCATTCCCCTTTCACACCTCTTTGTCTGATCTCTTCGAAAAGTCTTATCCTTTGAAATTCTTGAAAACAATATCTCCTGATTTTTATTGAGAGTTTTCTTAGGTGACTCCAGTTATCTAAGATGTAATTAACTATAGGGGTTTGTCCATATAGTAAGCTTTTCCGAACCTAGCTTAATATAAACCCTATTTAATTATTTGTATTAAATAGAGAAATTTTTTCGTCAACATAAAAAATGTTTTCACAGACTTAAACGGATGTCATACAATCTTTAGTTTATTTAATCGAGCTTTCACTAGTAAGTAATGTATCTATTCTTCATGATAGGTGCATTGCTTGCGGTGATATGCTCGTTTATTTAAACTACTAGGGATATGAGATCGGTTTGGTCTTGTATTTTCAAATTTAAAAATACTATTTTTTCCAAATTATATAAATTTATATTAAATTAAATTAAAACGGGTGTTGAGATATCCATCATAGTACCGACAACTTCACAACCCCTCAACTTTTTACTCTCGATAGCTATGCACTATTAAGTATTACGTGGGCTAAGTGGGAGAATGTTAGTTTTTCATTATTTTATTTATGTGGTATACTGTCATTTATTTTAATAGTAATTAATTAACTAAAAAAAAGATCATCTCTCTTCCCAATAGCACCGTATCATTTCGCTTTAATTAATAAAATAAATTATCCTAAATTCTATAGGTCAATAATCACCATGATGGATGGTGATTTATTATGAATAATTAAGAAAAATGTTATGTCTCTTTCCAAGAGACTTATCTTTTCTTTTATAAATAAGGGAAGAGTCATCTCTTTCCTAAAAAGTAATGTATATTTTTCTCCATCAGAAAGTACCGAAAGTAATAAGGATTAGATTGAGAAATTTCATCTCTTCAATCGAATTCTACAATCATGAATACATGTATGTATATCCCATTTATGGGTATGTGAAAATCCTAACACAGTTTATAGTTTATTTAAAAATAATCTACATATCATAAATTTTAAATGCTCTCAAAATAAATTATCAGCTATATTTTTAATTAGATTGTTTTTTCAACAAATCAAATATCTAAAATCAGACATCCAAAATTTTGAAACCTCTTTCATTTTTTAACCCTCATTTTTTAACAAACCAAATAACCCCAAAAAATTTATTATTATTATTTTTGTCAATTAGAAGTTCAAGAAATTAAAAATTTTTAAATTTTGACCAAGGATAAGATATTATGACCTTTACTAAAAAATTTAAAAAAAAAGTGACACTCTGTTTTTTGGTGCTCGACGCCACTTTCTATGTTCAATCAGTTGCATTTTTGGTGCTCTGCACCAGACTTTCCGCATAAAGCGAGGCGTTGCATTGGCTTCTTCATATCGCCAGTGCCAATTCCTCGCTCGAGGATCCTTCAAACACCAAAGTGAAGTTGCAACATGGAAGGAAAAATAATCTCAGTAGGGCCATGGGGTTTAGAGGAAGGAATTCCCTTTTGTCAGAAGTATGATGGCATACTCCGAAAGATTGTATTGATCTATGATGGGGGTTTCAAGGCCCTTACTGCAAAGTATTCAACATCAAACACTCATGAATGCTGTGGTTCTAATGAACTTTCAAGGGTATGTTAATGTCTTATTTTTATTTTGGCTCTTGCAGAGAAGTGAGTTTGAACAAGCAGAGATTTTTAACTTATTTAATGACTGTATTTATTAACAGAAACTACAGAAAATGCTCGTTGAATCTCCTAAATCTTCAAATATTATAAAGAATGCTGATTTTAGAGAAGGAATGAATTTCTGGACGAGGAACTGTACTACTAGCTGTCAAGCCGAAGTTGTTTCTTCAGGCGATGATAACCATGCTATTGTGAGCAGTCGAGGAGCGTTTAGCATACAGCAGGATATAACCGAACAAGTCTATGTGGGTTCCATATATGAAGTTTCAGCCGAGGTCTCAGTTAAGGGCGGTGGCGGTAAGATATTTCAGATGGGTGCTGCTCTTATGCTCGAGAACTTGGACGGTAACATTTATTATCTTGTCATTGGAAGGTATTAGTAGTTCACGGATGTCTCATCATAATCGTAACATCTTTCTGTTCTATTTTCATTACTTTGTCGCTGACAACTAAATCATTTTTAATTTTGCTTGTTGAGATTTACTAGTTGTATCAAATTAACTAAAGTGTATTAATAGTGGTTATTTAGCTTTTTAGCGTTGCACGAGAATCAAACAAGTACAATTGATTGCGGGAAGGTCTGCGACAAGATAGTGATTATTTAATGTTTTTGGATTGCACAAAAATTCAAGACATACTTAGGTAGTTAAAGAGAAGCAGGGAAATAAACTTCAATTTATACGTGAAAAACTCTAAAAATAGGAAAATCACGGGGCGTCAAGGTTAAAATAATTAACTATGTAATTATGAGGACATGAGTCTACTCTTCTAATGAGTTAGAGAGTATGTAATTACAAAATTGATATACAGGGGTAGTTCAACTATAATAGCTATAATTGACCATTAAGATCATGATCGATGACTATGGAAACAAAAGCCTGCCACAAATACTATATATAGTGGTTGTGACGTCAACTTGTTGTAGTTGCAACTGTTAAATGTCGCGGTAATAGTTGACTATGTTGATCATAAATAGTTGCTTTAGAAGCGTCGATTGACAATAGATGTTGTAAAGAGTTGCAAGAGTCGTGATTAGGGTTGTAATCGAGTCGAGTCGATTTGAATATATCATATTTAGGACTTGGTCTTGTACACTTATAAAGTTGTTTATGTTCAGCTTATGTCGAGTTTTCATATATTGTTCAAGCTTGACTTGGTTAAAATTTTAAATGTTTTAAATTGATTTGTACTTGATTTGTTTATGACAAGCAAACAAGTATTTAAAAGAACTAATAGCTAAAAATTCAAACGAGCATCTAGATTTTCATATAAAAAATTAATAAAGAATTTTATAAATTTGATCGGAGCTATTAATTTATTGCTTATGAACTTTAAATCCTAAATTTCTTAAATCTCATCTCCTCCATTGTCAAATCTCACTTAGGGGCTGTTTAGTGGAATAATTTGTATTGCATTTAAGCTACATCATTGTCAAATCCTTCCGAATGATACATCCCTCGTACAACTGTCTTCTCCTTTATTGTCAGTTTATATCTTATCTCCTCCATTGTCATTTTATAAGCTATCATTGTCAAATCTCATCTCCTCCATTGTCAAATCCTTCCGAACAATTAAAAATTATGACAACTTTAAAACCTACATCAACTTAATATCGAGTATTTATATATCATATATGATATAATCT
The DNA here is from genome assembly GCA_003013225.1 of Phalaenopsis aphrodite. Taxonomy (NCBI): domain Eukaryota; kingdom Viridiplantae; phylum Streptophyta; class Magnoliopsida; order Asparagales; family Orchidaceae; genus Phalaenopsis; species Phalaenopsis aphrodite. The sequence goes on from NEWO01000025.1 coordinate 3,307,474, forward strand.
ATCAACGAGCTATCAACAAATGAGTTGACAATTTAGTTATTTAAAATTTATGTAATAATATATCATGTTCGATTATATTCATAGTGGAGTGTTAGATTATATATCATGTTCGAGCTATTAATTTATATGATACATGTTATCATCAAACTTAATATTGACTATTTAACAAGTTAATTATTAAACTACAAACGAGTTTGTTCGTGAACATAAAGGACAAGTTCGATTATATTCATGTTTAGTTCATTTAAGCTTCAAGATTATAAAATTGTATTCAAGCTTGTTTATTTATTAATTTGAATGAACAAACAAGCCTCAACCGAGCCGAGTTCCAGTTGTTCATGGAGTGCCTTGGTTTATTTACAACCCTAGTCGTGAGCCATATATCATGTTCGAGCTATTAATTTATATGATACATGTTATCATCAAACTTAATATTGACTATTTAACAAGTTAATTATTAAACTACAAACGAGTTTGTTCGTGAACATAAAGGACAAGTTCGATTATATTCATGTTTAGTTCATTTAAGCTTCAAGATTATAAAATTGTATTCAAGCTTGTTTGTTTATTAATTTGAATGAACAAACAAGCCTCAACCGAGCCGAGTTCCAGTTGTTCATGGAGTGCCTTGGTTTATTTACAACCCTAGTCGTGAGCCATGTAGGGCGTAGTGTCAAATTACAATGAAGTTTGTGGGCCACAAAAGCCAGATTTGGGAGCCACATGAGCTGGGGAACATATAGACCATAGTGGTGAGTTACTATGACACTCATTTGCCATAAGAGACGGAGCAGGGAGCCTCTCGAGCTATGAGTCATGTATGCCTTAGTTGGTCACGTAGGTTGTATAGGTACGTTGTAATGACATATATAGATTGCAGGGGTAGGAGTCAAAAGTTGCATGAACCATGAATCAATAGAGGCTATAGTCGAGAACAGCATGAGCAGATCTTAGTTGTTAGATGTGAGAGAAAATCTTAAAAGTTTGGAGAAGCTCGTTATATTCTGAGTAAGACAGTTATAAGCCGTTGTTGCGGGGTGCGTAGTTGCACGATATTCAAGAAGCATTATTACACTATTTTCAGGATGCATTGTTACACCATCTTTAATATGTGTCGTTGAACAATATGAGGGATATATCATTGCACTGTATTCGAGGTGTGTTGTTGCACTATATGTAGTGTGTCGTTGTGATGTATGCAGAGCATGTTACTACAACGTCATTGGAGTGCATCATTACACTGTCTTATGGATGTTATTACTTTGTATGTGGGGACATAATTGGACCTATGTAATGTTCTTCATTGTACCGTATGTGGGGTGCATTGTTGTACCATATTTGGGGTGTGTTATTACACTGTCCTTGGGATGTGTCGTTGCATGTTGTACTAGACGACATATTGCTCTACTGGTTGCTTAACTGTTCTGCAATGTTTGTCGGGGTTCTACAACACATGTTGTGACTTTGCAAGGGATTTCATTGCAAGGAACATATGATAGTCGAGGGTGATAGTTAGCAACCGACAAGCGGTGGTTGACGATATTCGACGACTACAAATGCGAGAGGCGTTTGTCTGATATTTGGTGTAGAAATGACCAAATATCATACATTTGACATGGGGTCGTTGCACTGTATGAGGGATATATCATTGTACTGTATTCGAGGTGTGTTGTTGCACTATATGTAGAGTGTGTCGTTGTGTTGTATGCAGGGCATGTTATTACACCGTCATTGGAGTGCATCGTTACAATTTCTTAGGGATATGTCATTACACTGTATGTGGGGGTATAATTGGACCGTTTGTAATGCTCATCAATGCACCGTATGTGGGATGCATCGTTGTACCATATTTAAGACTTGTTTTTACACTGTCTTTAGGATGCATCGTTGCATGTTGTACTAGACGACATATTGCTCTACTCGTTACTTAACTGTTATGCAATGTTTTTCGGGATTCTGAAACACATGTTGTGACTCTGCAAGGGATTTCATCGTAAGGAACAGATAACAGTCGATGGTGATAGGTAGCAACCGACAAGCGATGGTTGACGATATTAGACGGCTTCAAATGCGAGAAAACTTGTCTGATCTTCTGTGCAGAATTGACGCTGTGCTTTCGCTCCTCCTGACCTTCAAACTCATGCCTTGGTTCATTCTCATGAGGGTTGAGAGCTCTATTTATATAGTCTGAGCTGCAAATAAGGAAGGAATTCAGGCCAATCTGATCTGGAGGCTCCATCAATCAGACGGTTTGGTGAATATTTAAGTGACTTGATAATGTTGAGTGATTTGGAGCTCATGGGATTCATCCTGTAGAGATGTTTGATTTGACTATAAGCATGTCAGATTTGAAATTCATGAACAGTTAAATTATGCATTGAAAGTGTCTAAATGTATTTCAATGACTTGATCTGAGCTTGATTTGACTCGGATTGAATCAATTTTGGTGTCATTGGATCTATCTCTTTGAATCGGTCAGTTTGACTGTATGTTTAAATTAGAGTTCTAGATGAATTTTAATTGAAGTATAAACGTTTCTTGCTAAAAAAATTGACTTGAAATTCATGTCATCCCTCTAGAATTGTGTCGAATGATAGAAACTTTTTGATGCGTATGAGAGTCCCCTATTTTTACGCAAGACTAGTTTAGTTAGCCAAAAATACCAGAGATCTGAATATCTGAGTTAAAACACAATCGAGTTTTAATCGAACCGAGTTTGAGTTGTTCATCGAATGCATTGGTTCATTTACAACTCTAATTGAAACTTAAAAAAAAAGACTTATAAGAAATTTATATATTTTAAAAAACTTCAATTTTATTAGAAAATTTAATTCCTCTTCTTAGAAAAAACTTATATTCTAAAAGATTTGATGTATGTCTAAAATTCATATTTGAAAGCTAAGGGTGGAGATAAGGTTGTAATCGAGCCGAGTAGAGTCGAATATATCATAGTTCAGACCTGACTTAGTATAATTATAAGTTGTTCATATTTTGTTTGAGTATGTGTCGATCTTTCATATATTGTTCATGCTCGACTTGTTTAAGTTTTTCAATGTTTTAACTTGATTTATTTATGACAAGTGAACACATATTTAAACGAGGTAAACTAGTATCTAGATTTTCGTATAAAAAATTAATAAATAATTTTACAAATCTGATTGCACCTACTAATTTATCAATTATAAATATTGTATAATGAAAGGTAACTTATGCATCTTGATTATATGAGATGCAATCTCTCATATTTTAGCAAGGTAATATTTTCAAGTTTGTAATCAATACCCACATTCAATTGTAGGTGTTGGTTTTCTCATAATGATATTGACTTGTCCTTTTCTAACTTTGTGGATAATTTTATAGATGTTTTATATTGATTTGCAACACCATTCTTATTTTTAATCATATATAACTTACAATCATAGTGTTGCACTTTCTCAACACCAATTTTTAGTCGTGTAAGTTTTATGAGCAAAGTAGAAATGAGAGATATACGAGAGATAAGATAAAGTTTTAGAGATCCTTGTAAACTATAATCTTGTCGTTCACTTTAGCAACTCAAGGTTTCATATGTTTTAGATGAAACAGAGAGACGTGAAACTGTGAGTGACCAGAGGGAAAGTGAAGTTTGTAGGGGTTTAAAGTTTATTTTATGGGGCATTTCATACATATTACATTAGTCTACTATATTTTCACATCTAACACCTAAACTTTAATGAAATAAATATATAATATATAATTATATATTAATAAAATACATATATAATTAATAATTAATAAAAAATATTATTGATATATTAAAATATTACTATTAAATCTATGATTAAATAAATTTGAGTTAATTATAATTGATATATAATAGATGATACGGGTTATCATCGAGATTAATATCGAGTATTTAATAAGTTACTTTTTGAACAAACGAGTTTGTTCGTGAACATAAATGAATAAGTTCGATTATATTCATGCTTAGTTCATTTAATCCACCAACTCGACCGCCAATCTAAAGAAGTCACAATTCTATGTTCTTCTCCTTAAACACCTATAGAACTGTCTCCCGTAACTATGTAGTTGTCAAGAAGTAAGCAGGAAACTTTGAAGTCTACAGTAGCAGTACAACTTTCTCTATGTACCGAAATTCCTCGAGCTCATCTTTCCTAAAAGCTTAAAACCATAAAGCACCAATCTTTAGATTCAACATTAGTAAAAATGAATAATATAAGTTGTTAGTTAAAGTTTTATGCAGTTGTGGGGTCTCAGAGAATATAGTATATAAACTAATGAATCTGTCACTATAAAAAGTCAACAGACCTTATAAAAAAAGGTTATCGGTTGCCTTTAAATCACGTAATATTGAGCTCGTGTGTATCACCGAAAAAAACTATTCAGAAAAACCTCATAAGCCATAACACTGAAAATATAAATGAGCTTAGTTGCCTTCATTAGAATTTTACATGTGAAAAGATGCAACAATGACATATAGGCTATACAGGAGAACCCTTAAGATCGAATGTCTTATCATAGAACTTTAAAACAAAAAAAATGCATTATTTAAATTACATAGTTTATCCACGGTTGTCTCATCGGCCATCAAAGTGGGAAAGAATACAAACATAATAAATATTAATAAAATTGACATTCTAAATAAGCATTACTTGTATAAAATAATAATACAACAAAAAAATATCTCATCAAGACATTACAAATAAATTAGCAATAAAAAATAAATGTTCCCTCAATTCAGCCACCAACTATAGCATCTGTAATTCACACTCTCAGTTCTATCATCTCGTTTGCACTTTCAACATCTTGGGTGCAAATCTCAGGCAAATTAATTTTGGTGTGTGATAAAGTTTTTTACAAGGCAATATGCATATGCTTCAACAGGGACATATGAATGATCTTCAACAACTTTATTAAAGTCAATGTCATTGCACGAAGAATGCCGCCGAATATGATTATAGATTGTCATCGTGGCAACCACAATTTGCATTTGTTTGGAAACATATATGTATGCATATCATGCAGTATGACCTGCTTCTTATTTCAAACTCCAAATGCCTTTTCAATGACACCTCGTAAGGATAAGTGTCTCTAGTTGAACATCATTTTTCTGCCCCAAGTGGCATTGCTAGCTTTCTCGAAATCAGGAATGTGATATTTAGTATCATTAAAATATTTGAGATACCCTCTTTGTAATGACTATCCAACATCAACCAAATAATATTTCTCTAATGTAAAAATAGTCATTAGCATTGCATAAGATATTAGTATTTTATTTGTTAATATTCAAGCTAACATGGAGATGGCTTCGGGAAGTTATAATTTTGACTTGTTGTAGCAAAATTAAAAATACAAATATCGTGTGCAGTGTCTTCCCATTCAAATATTACAAATGTGGAGCATATATTAAAATTACATACAATCATCTCATTCTGTGTCGGTAATCCACATCATCCAATGTATGCAAGTTTTTCACTATTAGAAACACGTGCATCATCAATTACTCCAACACAATCATAAAACACTTATCAAATATATTAGAGACATTGTGTTCACGTAAATTTAGAGAAATATGAACACATGAAAATACCTTAAAATATGACATATAACAGTAGTATTGTGCAATCTGCACAGGTGTGCTTTGGAAAGTGGAGTTTTTAGGGACGATAACTTTTGATGACAAACTATTCAGAGCCTTTAGCCCAATTGAGGAATATCTGTTTATAGTTTCAGATGATCATCAATGTCATTGCACGATGAATGTCGACTAATATAGTTGAGTGTCATCGTGAAAACCAAAATTTGCACTTTTTTGGGAAACATATATATGTAAATTTATCAAGCAGTATGACCTACTTCTTTCAAACTCCAAATGTCTTTTCAATAACATCTCGTAGGGAGGAGTGTCTTTTGTTGAATATCTATTTCCTACCCGTGACATTGTTAGCCATCTCAAAATCAGGAATATGTTATTTGGTATCAGAAAAAGGTTTAAGATACTCTCTTTGTAATGAATATTCAGCGTTAACCAAATAATATTTTTCTAATGTAAAACATAATCATTATTATTGCATAATATATTAATATTTTATTTGTTAATATTTGAGCTAACCTAGAGGTGGCTTCGTGAAGTTATACTTTTGATTTCTTATAGCAAAATTAAAAATACAACTATTGTGTGTATTTTATTCCCATTCGACCATTACAAATGTGAAGCACATATTAAAATTATATACAACCATCATATTCTGTATTGACAATCCACATCATCTAATGTATGCAAACTTTTCGCTGTTGGGAACATGTGCATCAACTTGTGTCTCCAACACAATCTTAAACACTTACCCAATATATCAGAGACATTATGTTCAAGTGAATTTAGAGAAATATTAACACATGAAACTACCTTAAAATATGACATATAAGAGTAGTTTTATTCAATCTACATAGGTGTGCTTTTGAAAGTGGATTCTTCAGGGACGATAACTTTTGATGACAAACTAATCAAAGTCTTTAGCCCAATCAAGAAATATTTGTTGATAGTTTCAGAAAAGTGTTGGAAGCATTCCATGGCATCTCTCATGGACTCATTTTGTTATAAAATAAAGAGATTTATAGCTAACACCTCTCTTGAGGTCATCCTAGATGAGTCATGAGATCATGATGTATGTATAATTCCTTCAACAGATCAATGAAAAAAAGATGTGTAATTCAAAACATGTTGCTAAACATTGTGGGGTGACCCACAAACAACTTCTCAACCCACTTGTAGCATATATGCGTAGAAGTCACGTAAGCAGATCGATCAACACATGAGTTGTAATATCCAAATAGTAAACAAAATACACCGATGATATTTCTCTTTCGTCTTTATCCATCAGTGATATTCATCATTTATTCAGCCATCACATAAAAAAACACTGAATTAGATCAAAATGAATTGAACATAAAAATATAACATATAAATAACACTCTGCTGCAAGAAATGATTTGAAGATGTCCGAATAAAAAAAAACCCGAAATCCAAACAACATAAATCAATCCATCAAATAATATGAAATTCACACATCATGATTATCATAATAATATCGTAAGTGATTAATCTTACGGTCAGCTTTCGTTGACATGAATGGCTCACTCTTGTTCAGGTCTTCCAACAACTTTATGGAGAATAAATAAAACATGTCCTCATCAATTTCTGGAGTATCTTCCAAAATTTTCATACTTTTCTCAATAAAAGTTTCATGTTACCCACTAGGCTCTCTGATGGATGAAGCCACCAATCAGAAGATCTGACCTCTCATGGAAGTAGTACCTTCTTTTTTTTTCTTTTTCACAATCCTGTAACATTTGGATCAACTAGTAGATCCTACTGCATGTAGGTTGTGGTTGGACCCCTCATTAGACCAGCAGATTGCTCCACTTCTAAATGCTCAAATCAACCTCCATGCCATCTCTCGCTTGGTGTCCATATTTGCTCATATGTGGCCACCACTCCACCGAACATAAGATCAAATTTATCTTTAAGCTTAAAGTCAATGCCACTGAATTTGAATTTTTTTGCAGTTGACACCGCCTACAAATCATTTAATAAATCTTTAGATTGATTAATGAAAATGTTGAAACTTTAAAATGATTTTACATTTCACACATTTTTACATCAAATATTTCGGTCTACCATTCTTCAGAAGCATCGATGGTTAGCTTTATAGGATCCCATCCCAAGTCTGTGGATCCTCACTTAGCTCTTTCAATATTTTCTAATTATTTTTTTCAATCGATTACTTTTGTTCTTAAATTGCATTCTATCGTACTCTCTCCTCATGCATTCTTTAAAAATTTTTATTATATTTTGTCTACTTTCCTTAATAAAGTAAGTAGTTGGCCTAGTTACAAACTCGACCACTTTGACACAAAGGTCTCAGAATATTAATGTCATCTCTTTATCCCATGTAGCAGACGACCTGATTTCTTTTGCCTTGCCCATTACGACAACTGCCATGCAAAGAAATAAATAGCATAAATTCATGGAAGATAAAATAAGTTAGAAACGAAAACATTTGCAACGCCACCACTACATCACAACCACTATCATCATATTTTTCGACACATCACACTGCCTCATCACCAACAATATCATCTCCACCTCCACACCACCTACAACCAACATCGATATCACATCACCACCATATCACCACCAACACTACACCACCACCTCCACACCACACCATCAAGTCCAAACCAAACACCACCACCTCCATACTATTTACCACCAACATCAATATCACACCACACCACACACCCAACCTTCACACCACTTACCACCAACATCAATAGCACACCACATCACACCACCACCTCTACGTCACCTATCACCGCATGATCAAAATCACCCTTTCACACCAAACCAAACACCACTAAAATTATAGCACACCAACAACATGACACACTAAACACCACTAATAGCATAATCCTAAAAACCACCACAAAATCACCAAACACCACAAAAATCGTAGCGCACCAACAACATACTCTTTAATTTCCCCATGCCAACAAACACAACACAGAGAAACCAAGCCATCCTCCAATTTCCACATAATTTCCAAAAAAATATCCACATACCAAGAAAATCAGAGCACCATAATTTCCACATAACAAGAAAAACCGCAAAATCAACATCGCAACATATCCAACCTCCAATCCATCAACTGAAAACAGAGCACAGAGAAATCAAGTCATCACCGAGCACAAAGATACACAAATAATCACAAAATTGAAATGCCCTATATGTAAAGTATGCCTTGGGGTGACGGAGAGCGAATGATCCAAATGAAGCTGAAGAACAGAGGGGAGAGGGAGAGGAGAAGAATGGCAGATTCACCCAACAACCACCGAAACTAAAGGGTCGGTTTGGAACCAACTCTAGCCACCAAAGCCACAAAGGGAGGAACCGAAGAAGAGAAGCCAACCCTAGCCGCCGAAGCGACAAAGAAAAGGGGAGAGGGAGAAAAATGGCCAACTCACCGCAACAACCACCACAACCAATAGTCAGCAAAACCAATCCTAGCGACCAGAGCCACACAAAAGAGAAAGGGGCATGCAAGAGCGGCATACGAGAGGACAGAGAGCCGCAGGGTAAAAAACAAAAAATATCCCGAATAAGCACGCACCGTAAGGTTGAACCTGCGGCCCCCATTTATTTATCTTTTTCCAAAACTCAGGTATGTCGTGATTTTCGAATAGACGATTTTGTTGTTTCCCCACCGCACCGTGCTATTTATGATTTTGAAACAACTTTATAATACTATTTTATAATACTTTATAATATTTAAACAATTTTTAGTAATATAGTTTTGGAGACAACAAAAGTTAAACTTTTTTATAATACTTTTAGTAATGTTTAAGTAAAGTTTTGCTTGAAACATGTCTAAATATAGGCCACCTAAAAATGTAAAAACTTAACAAATTCGTGATAAAAATGCAATAGATTTAAAGGGAAATAAAAAAAAAGTTTAATTTGCGAAGAAGAACATATTCATTAGTACATTTGAAAATTATGATTCATCTCATTGTCAGTCACTTATATATATATATATATATATATATATATATATATATATATATATATTAGATTTAAAAAGCATCAGTTTTATTAAGTAAAACGAATCAACACTTTGACATGTGTATTGCTGAAATTTTTTATTCTACTAATTTAATAGAGGATTTATAGTTATAAGTGATATACTAACTAAAACAATTATGATTAAACATTTATTTTTTCCTAGGCAAATTTACATACATACAATGTAATATAAATATAAACAATTAAATATAAATATTTAATGTAAAAATAAAATGTAATATTTATTAAATACCGTAAAATTTCATAACTAAATCAATAAAATTCATATATACTCAAATGTTGGTTCAGTCACATGTCCTGGTTACCTCAATGGATCAATCTACAATAGTTTCACCTTCAAAAAATTGCGTAAGGAGAGAGTGAATAACAACCATGCTGCAATATGCATTGCTTTCTTTAAACTTCTAATTATAAAATGAAATTTATAACTATATACTTTATAAATAAATTAATTAATTAATTAAATATGTTTCTTTTGTTATATATTACATGAATGATTGTATAAATTACTTGTATGTATCAATTTTTTTGCATTTCATTATGTTTAATTCACACAGCTCTCTTTTATGTATTGGTCAGCCTGCACTTATAAAAGATTCTTTATTAAAGTTACATTTGTCTATAATTCTCAATTCCTTTTTCAAAAATTTTCTATCATAATCTGTGGAATTACAGGGTGGAAGCAACAGAGTTGCAATGGGCGAGGCTAGAGGGCATTTTTTCGTTGAGTACAGTTGCTAAAAGCGTGCGCTTTTCCTTCAATGGACTTGCTAGTGGAATTGATTTGTTAATTCGACATGTATCCATTTCTCCTGTGTTTAAGAAATTTGTGGTATGTTTCTTTTTTCACAAATAGATTGCAATTATTATTAACTAAATTTGTTGTATTGAGTCATGGTTCGAAGGAGCACCCCCATCGGTCGTTCTGAAGGTTGATGATCGTCATAAGAGACTTCCTTTTGTCATCTTCTATCGGTTGTTCGACTAAGGTGTTTTCTCCGTCGCTACTCATTTGAAATAAGCTTCTATTGCTACATCCGATCGGTTGTATTTCTTTCTTGGGTCGCACATCTATTTTGAGATTCTTGTGAACACATTTTCGTGTGTGTATATTTAGTTCCTCTTTTCTCTTGCTCCTCAGAACTTGTCTAACACATGAGGACAAGAGAATTTTTTATCACGTATACATAAATGAATAAAATGATAAACGATATTATTGTGCAATAATGGATTTTCATGCCCCGGCCATTATAAATAGGCTTTGGGGCAAGGGAAGTTTGCACCACTTCAGTGCCTTTAATTTCCTTTGTCTTGAGTCTTCCTCCCTACCTGTTTTCCACAATGTCTGGTGAAGGAGTCC
>NEWO01000025.1:3319390-3333851 GCA_003013225.1 Phalaenopsis aphrodite
AAGCTTAGGACTTAGTGGTTAGCAACTGAATCTACTAGGGTGTCGATCTTCGACAGGGGGTAAGAGTCTTTTGGACAAGGGGAGTTCAGGTTAGTGAAATCTATGCACATAATGCACTTTCTGTTGGTTTTTTGGAAAATCACCACGTTGGAGACCCAAAGGTATTGCACTTTCTGAATGTACTTGGCCTTTTCCAGCTTTTTAACCTCTTCTCAGAGAGGTCCTATTAGTGTTATAGCTGAGCTGTTGATCTTCAGCTTCACGGGTCGAGCCGACGGATCAACATTCAGCCTGTGGGATGCAACATCAATCGACACTCCTAGAAGTGCCTCGATCTTCCCTGGGTTGGCCTTTATACCTTCATGGGTCAGCAGGTAACCCAAGAATTTATCAATCGTGGATCCGAAGGTGCATTTTAGTGGGTTTAATTTCATGTTAAATTTTTTAAGTATTTGGAAGGTTACTTTTAAGTCTTCGATGTGCTATTCCACCGACCTACTCTTATCGAGTACATCATTGACGTATACCTCAGTTTTTCTTTCTTTTTTGATTTGCAAATATTACATCCATGAGGCGTTGGTAAGTTGTTCCATTATTTTTTAGCCCGATGGCATTGCATTGTAACAAAAACACTCTCACAAGTGATAAAGGCGATATTATTTGCTTTGTTTGGGTGCACTTGATCTGGTGTTATCTAAAGAATGCATGAAGGAAGCTTAGGACTAAGTGTTCAATAGCTGAATCCACTAGGGCATCGATCTTCGGTAGGGGGTAAGAGTCCTTTGGACAAGGGGAGTTTAGGTTGGTGAAATATGCACACATACTCCACTTTTTATTGGCTTTTTATACCATCACCACTTTGGAGACCCAAGTGAGGTATTTCATTTTTAGAATGTGCTTGGTCTTTTCCAGCTTTCACACCTCTTCTCGGAGAGGTCCTGCTAGTGTCATGGCTGAGCTCCTGATCATGGCTGAGCTCCTGATCTTCAGCTTCATGGGTCGAGCCGACGGATCAACATTTAGCCTGTGGGCGCAGCATCGATCGACACTCCTGGCATTTTGGTGGGCGTCCATGCAAAATGTCTTGGTTATTCTGAAGAGTTTGGACTAGCAACTCCCTGTGACTTCCATCAAAAGCCTCATTGATTAGAATTATCTACCTGTATCTCCCTCGACCGTCGGGACTTCACAAGTGGCTTCGATGGTCTTAAGGCCACCCTTTCTCTCATTTTGGATATCCGGGGGCATGTTTCAAGTTGCTTATGGCTCTTAAGTTGCAAACCTGAGACTGCTTCAGACCACCCCTGACTATGATGAGTTCTCTGTCTCCAGTAAACTTCAAAGCAACTTGGTAAGTGGAGACTACTTCTCTAAAGTCGTTCAGCAGCGGTCGGCCAAAGATGGCGTTGTATGTTGGGGGTGAATCCATCTTGAGAAAATCTTCAGTAAGGGTGAATTGTTTTTCGTTCTCCCTTCAACTTACCGGGAGCTCGATCATTCTCAGTGCCTTCTTCCTCTCGCTAGAGAATCCATACAGTGGACCAGCTGGTGATGTCATTCAATCGGCGGTGAGGCTTAACTTATCAAACTTCTGTTTAACCAGTACATTCATAGAGCTACATGTGTCAATTAAAATACTCTCTAATTGATAATTGTTCATCATAACTGTTATTACAATTGCATCATTATATAGATTTTCTTTTTGGGGAATATCCTTATCAGTAAAAAAAGATAGGTGGATTGTTCTTGGGCTTCGGAGCGAAGGTGGTGATGCAGAGCTCCCCTGTTTGTTGCCTTTTCTGGCTTACCTTCCTGGGTGGCTCACTTCCTCCAAAGATTGAAGGCACGTACCCTGTAATGTGAATGGTGTTATTAAGAATGGGGTTTTTGATAGTTCTTCCTACGGGAGCCTTGCCTTGCCACTAAGCCACAGCTCTAGAGGCGACAAATTCTTTCAACTTTCCTTCCTTGACCAGATGCTCCATCGATAAATTGAATCCAAGTTGATTCGTCGATCGCTAGATCTTTGTTCGGCCCTACCGGTTCTAAGAAATCTCCCAACACATGCGCCTTTATTATTGTTCGAGGGATGTAGGAGATATCAAATTCACTTAGTTTTATGGCAGACTTGAGCAACCGATTGAAATGCTCTGGCCTGGTAAGAACAAACTCAAGTTGTATGTGATAACTTGTATGGGATGTACATGAAAATATGGTCAGAGCTTCCACGCTGAAATGACCAAGGCTAAGGTCAGTTTCTTCATGATGGGATACTGAAGTTCAGTGCCCTTTAGAACTCGGTGGGTGTAATAGACTGGATGTTGCTTCCCAAGCTCTTCCCTGATCTCCAGCTTCATGGGTCGAGTCGAAGGATCAACATTCAACCCGTGAGACGCAACATCAATCGACACTCCTAAGAGTGCCTCGATTTCCCCTGAGTTGGCCTTTATGCCTTCAGGGGTCAGCAGATATCCTAGGAATTTATCGGTCATGAATCTGAAGATGCATTTTAGTGTGTTTAATTTCATGTTAAATTTTTTAAGTATTTGGAATTTGGAAGGTTTCTTATAAGTCTTGGATGTGCTATTCCGTCAACCTACTCTTAACTAGTACATCAACGACATACACTTGAATGTTTCTTTGCAAATATTACATTCATAAGACGTTGGTAAGTTGCTCCGATATTTTTTAGCTTGAAGGCATTACACTGTTACAGAAAACACCCTCACAAGTGATAAAAGCAGTTTTCTTTGCATCTCCTGAGTGCATCTTGATCTGGTTTTATCCAAATAATGCATCAAGAAAGCTCAGGACTGAGTGGTTAGCAATTGAATCTACTAGAGTGTCGATCTTTGGCAGGGGTAAGAGTTCTTCGGACAAGGAGAGTTCAGGTTAGTGAAATCTATGCACATAATCCACTTTCTGTTGGTATTTTGGACCATCGCCACGTTGGAGACCCAAATATGATATTGCACTTTTCGAATGTACTTGGCCTTTTCCAGCTTTTGAACCTCTTCACAGAGGGGTCTTACTAGTGTTATAGTTGAGCTGTTGATCTTCAGCTTCATGGGTCGAGCCGACGGATCAACATTCAGCCTGTGGGACACAACATCAGTCGACACTCCTAGAAGTGCCTTGATCTTCCCTGGTTTGGCCTTTATACCTTCAGTGGTCAGCAGGTATCCCAAGAATTTACGTTCATGGATCCGAAGGTGCATTTTAGCGGGTTTAATTTCATGTTAAATTTTTTAAGTATTTGGAAGGTTTCTTGTAAGTCTTCGATGTGCTATTCCACCGACCTACTCTTATCAAGTACACTATTGACGTATACCTCAGTCTTTCTTCCTTTTAGATTTGCAAATATTACATCCATGAGACGTTGGTAAGTTGTTCCGATATTTTTTAGCCCGATGAAATTACATTGTAACAAAAAACACCCTCACAAGTGATAAAGGTGATATTCTTTGCTTCGTTTGGGTGCATATTGATCTGGTGCTATCCAAAGAATGATTAAGGAAGCTCAGGACTAAGTGTTCAATAGCTGAATCCACTAGGGTGTCGATCTTCGGTAGGGGGTAAGAGTCCTTTGGACAAGGGAAGTTTAGGTTGGTGAAATCTACGCATATACTCCACTTTCTGTTGGCTTTTTATACCATCACCACTTTGGAGACCCAAGTGAGGTATTGCACTTTCCGAATGTTCTTGGCCTTTTCCAGCTTTCACACCTCTTCTCGGAGAGGTCCTGCTAGTGTCATGGCTGAGCTTCAGGTCTTCAGCTTCATGGGTCAAGATGACGGATCAACATTCAGCCTGTGGATGCAGAATCGTTCGACACTCCTGACATTTTGGTGGTCGTCCATGCAAAACCATGCAAAACTTCTTGGTTATCCTGAAGAGTTTGGACTAGCAACTCCCTGTGACTTCTATCAAAAGCCTCACTGATTAGAATTATCTACCTGGATCTCCCTCAACCGTCGGGACTTCGTGAGTGGCTTTGATTGTCTCAAGGCCACCCTCCCTCGCATTTTGGGTATCCAGGGGGGTCATGCTCCATGTTGCTTATGGATCTTAAGTTGCAGACCTGAGACTGCTTCAAGTTGACCCTGATTGTGACGAGTTCTCCGTCTCCAGTAAACCTCACAACAACTTGGTAAGTGGAGACTACTTCTCTAAAGTCGTTCAGCAGCGGTTGGTCGAAGATGGCGCTGTAGGTTGGGGGTGAATCCACCTTGAGAAATTCTTCAGTAATAGTGATTTATTTCTATTTCTCCTTTCAACTTACCGGGAGCTCGATCATTCCCAGTGCCTCCTTCCTCTCACTAGAGAATCCATACAGTAGACCAGTTGGTGAGGTCATTCAATCGGCGGTGAGGCTTAACTTATCGAACTCCTGTTTAACCGGTACATTCATAGAGCTACATGTGTCAATTAAAATGCTCTCTAATTGATAATTGTTTATTATAACTGTTATTACATTGCATCATTATATAGTTTTCCTTTTTGGGGAAGATCATCATCAGTAAAAAAAGATAGGTGGATGGTTCTTTGGCTTTGAAGCGAAGGTGGTGTCGCAGAGCTCCCCTGTTTGTTGCCTTCTCTGGCTTACCTTCTTGGGTGGCTCGCTTCGTTCGAAGATTGAAGGAACTTACCCTGCAATGTGAACGGTGTTAGTGAGAATGGGGTTTTTGGTAGTTATTCCTACGACAGCCTTGCCCTACCACTGAGCCACAACTCTAAAGGCGACGAATTCTCTTAACTCTCCTTCCTTGACCATTTCTTTGATCAGGCTTCATAGATGTCTGCATTTCTCCCTGTCATGCCCAGGGTCTCTATGATACTTGTAGTACTTTATGTTGGCATCGCCTTCCTGAAGAAGTCCTTAACTTAGATGGCGTCTACTATCTCTGTCATGGATAATCAAAGCAGTGTTTCATGGGGGACTTCATGGTTATACCGAGGTTGCTTCCGGTGGTACGACGATTGATGCTTATAGGGTTTAGTCGAAACCTTCTGTCTTCTCGGCATTGGATGGAGTAGTTATTGGGTGACCCTCATAGCGAGGGTGGTTTAATGATAGTGTGTTTTGTCTAGGTTGTCCTTCGATATCCTGTGTAGGTCTTTCCTGATGTCTTTGCTTGGCGGGCTTAGGAGCGTTCGTGTAGGCGAAGATGTATCTATTGCTCATCTCCAGCAGCTTGACCAATCTCAAACTGAACCTCTCCGACTTACTCCTTGTGTCAGCATGGTCTGAGCCATGTCAGGCTTTAGACCATTGACATTTAGCATCTCGCTCTTAAAACGCGCGATAAACGATCGTAGGCTCTCATTTTCCCCCTATTTTAGTTGCCACAGGGATCGAGTGTTCTTCTTAGGTCTCAGGACACTGGCGAACTGGGATAGGAAAAGCTTCCTCAACTCCCCCTGCGGGCAATCCGTTGAACCACCTTAGAGCGATCGATCTTAGCGTCATGAAGAACAACTTGCATTTGAGAGCATCCAAAATTTTCAACAGGTAGATAGTCAACTCGAACGACACGAGGTGGTCGTTACGATCTCATCGTCCTTTGTACATTTCGAGGACCGAAATTTTGAACTTCTCCAGTGGTTTAACTCCGGAGAGCTACAGAGAAAGAAACAATCTCCGGTCATTTCCGTGCCTCAATTTGCATCGGTCGATTCCTTTCCTCCATAGGGTCAGATCTGTCTTTGTGCTGGTACAGTTCTTTGTCAGGATTTTTCTGTGGGTGGATTCCCCTCTTTCTATTATTTGTCGGCGGTTCTTCTTGGGGGGGTTATGTGTTCCTTACCGTGCTAGCTCTCTTACTAGAACTGGAGGGGCTGCTAGAGCAATGACCGCCCTAAGGACCTCATCGAACTGTCCTGAAATCTAGTTGGTGCTCTGGGTTCTTAAGTTTGGCAACCTTTGTTGAACAAATTCTTCCATGTACTCTCGAGTACATGCTACTACTTCCCTTTCGATCCTCTGGCTAAACTCTCCTTATTGCTGAAGGCATATTTCCACACTCATCGCATCTTAAAGGATGTTGAATCATAGATCGTCCGTGAAATATGCCCAATGAATGGAACATTCTATGAGGAGGCAATTAAGATAGAGAGAGAGAGTGAGTGAGAGGGTGAAGGAGCGATAGTAGACTAGCAAAAGGGTCTCCTTTATTCATAATATGTCCCCTATTTATAGGCCTAGGTCTCAATATTTTAAAAGTAAATTGCCTCCTATTCGTTAACCTTTTAGGGGGATGTTTTGGTAATTTACAAGGGTATTTGTATATAATAAGGCCCGACACCTATTCGAATGATTAGGATTGCCATCTTTTGTCTATCATTCGGCTAAGGTGTTTTCTCTATCGCAACACATCTGAAACGATCGTCTATTGCTACATCCGATCGGTTGTACTTTCTTTTTAGGTCGCCCATCTTCTTTGAGATTCGTGTATACACATTTTCATGTGTGCATAAATAGATACCTACATTGGAATCGAGTGATATGTATATATGTATTAAATCTTCCAAATTTTTTTCCAGCTAAAACTTTTCCCGTAAATCTTGCTAAAATGACATTCATTAACAATTATCAACATTCTTCAGTTCATATCTCAGATGATTTATGCATTTACTGCAACTAACATTACTTTTAATTTTAGATAAAGCTAGAACACCCCGAAGAGTACCTAACTGGTATAAGTGGCTACTCTAGAAAGCTGCAACAAGGAATGTCTGAAGTCATCTCCTCACTAACATTTAAGAGCAACCTCCGCACCTATGGACCATATGGTTCCGAACAAGGAAAATTCTTCAGATTCAATAGTGCTGATGCTGTAGTAATTGGATTCCATGGTACTTCTGATAACTACCTGAAGTCCATTGGCTTGTACTTAAAGCCCCTTCAATCTACAAAGCCATTACTCTCTGCAGATCATTCCATGCTCGTTTCATCTTCTAGCAGTGATTCATATGACAAGAAGGTGATATAACACTCGTCTTATTTTCCTAATCAAATGTGGCTTTTTTTACTTGTTTGCAGATACTTTTATATATAGTTATTTAATGTAGTGTTATAACAAAATGATAATAAAATGAAAAATTATTTGAGAAATAATAAGAAATCACATAATATAAAAAGTACAAGGAATTTATATATTGATGATATATTGGACAGAATAAAATGATTAAATGATGCAATTGTGGGGGATAAAGCTCATATGTTAAATTAACACTTAACCCTCACATCTTTATATTCTTTTCTTTGATACCGGAATATTTGTAACCCGTGTCAAGCTTTGAGGAGGCTTGAGTGGTGTTGGAATGTTCACTTGAGGCCTTGCAACATATTTTTGTGCTTTCTGGGAAATTGGTAGCATTGAAAGTACTTATTAAGGGACCCCTCTACATTTACTGATGTTGTAGTTGGGAAAATTGAAGCTGATTTATCATTTCCACCTATGGGATTCCAAAGCCATCTGAACTTGTTTTTCAAATGTGACGGTTTAAAAGGTTGCTATTCTACAGGTTGAACTGCATACGATCTAAATACATAAGGATTGAGTGGTATGAGCTGCGGCCTAGAATTAGCTATGGTATCTATTTTGTTAATGAAGTACATTAAGAAATGAATTCTGATCTCATATATTTCAAATGTTGAGAAAATTTACATACACATCACTTACTTCCTATGCACTAAATTTCTGGGCATTTACATATAAAACATCTTATTCCTTTGGATTTACATTTCTAACACGTGAATTTCAGCTTTCCTCCTCTAAATCTCTATGAATTAGGTAGTGTATATGTAAATACCTTCAATGAAATTATGTAAGTCCTCATAGTGATGTTAAAGTTGGAAGTTATTGTTATGCAAAATCTGAAATTATATGGGTTGGTTTTATGCAATTTTGAAATACATATGGAATATCAAAGTGGCCTATAAATTCGAGATGTGGGGTAAGGGTGATGATGCAAAAAAATCACTCTCAACTCGTCTTTATAGCTGAAATCTATATCAACAATCAATTATAGATGCCTGAGTTGCTGGTAATTCAATCCCTACTCTTAAGAAATTTGTGAACGAACAACAGATACTGCACTTGTAAAACAACAGATACTACACTTGTAAAACAACATACACTACACACCAGCTACCACATATCAAATACTACATACAGATACTACACTTCTAAAAAATTCAAATACTAAGTATTGGTTCACTCATTAATTAAAGTGGTAGGGATTATAATTGCCCAATTCTAGGATGATTAGCTGGTGACTTTTAATTGATATTGATATGTACACTTTGACGCTTTGGTTGCCTGTGAGATTAGAGAATAGAAAGTCTACAGTGGAGCATATCCCCAAATTGAAGTCTTATACCCCATTTTGATTTACCATATACTAATCACTC
The DNA here is from genome assembly GCA_003013225.1 of Phalaenopsis aphrodite. Taxonomy (NCBI): domain Eukaryota; kingdom Viridiplantae; phylum Streptophyta; class Magnoliopsida; order Asparagales; family Orchidaceae; genus Phalaenopsis; species Phalaenopsis aphrodite. The sequence goes on from NEWO01000025.1 coordinate 3,327,807, forward strand.
AACTTTTATAAAAAAAATATGCATGCTCAAATATTCCATATGTAAATTGCAAATGTTTGTCTAACCTCTTTTCTTTATATATACCTTTGCATTATGCAATTGTAATTTGTTTTGAAGCATCAACATAATCAGCCAGATACTCTTTAATATTTTTCTTTCTTTACTGTATTATATTGCATAGTCTTTTCTTTCTTATTGTACTCTATTGCGCAGTTTATTTCTTGATTTACTATACTTTAATACATAGCTATTTCTTTCTTTACTGCATTGTGCTATATACATTCATCTGTACTCATATTTTAGTTATACACTTCTAACATGTTTATACATAGCACCTTAGGATAGTAAGTGTAGAATGCTTGCTTAGGATTAGACTATATAACATATAACCAAAATACATTCTTTCATTTCAACATTTTTCAAAATTTCATAATAAAACATTTTCAAAACCACAAATAATGTTTTTCAAACTTCAATAAACTAATAATAAGATCCGTTCTTTCTTCTCTCTCCCCTCTTTTGGGAACAAGAAGACGACGTAGTGAAGTGACAATTCATCTCTAAGCACGGTTGAGACGACGACAGGCAGTAGAAGGAGCCTTAACTGAACTTTCTTAGACTTAATAATATACACCCATATGACGTCAAGGTTGTTCGTCTCGTACAATGCAAATCCTCACACTATCTTTTAGGACTTCTTATGATTGTAGTCGTACGATATAAGTCCTAAGCTCTGTTTACGATTCCTAGGTCGTCCTTCGGTATGACATAAATTCTCCTATTTTCTCAGGTTATTTACATATGACTTGTAGATATAAGTCTCGAATATCTAAATAATTTGCAGTATTAACCATCAAATAAGTTCTCTTTCAAAGATGAAAAACCAAACAATAGATTAGTTTGAGATGTCACTGAAGTTTCTTCAGTATCTTCGATATTTACTATTTTTCACTCCTTTGTATTCCGAAATAATTGTTCAACATTGAATCTTTCCCATTTAATTTTTCCTAAAAGTAATGGTGAAAATCTAAACGTTGAAATCTTGAAGACGACCCCCGATCTTAATAGAAAGTTTTCTTAGGTGAATTCCATTGTCTAAGATGTAATTAACTATAGGTGTTTGCCTCTATAGGGAATTAAGAACCTAGATTAATCTAAAACTCATCTAATCTTTGTATTAGAAAGGAGAATTTATCGGCTACAAATTAAACATACCAAAATAGATTCATAACTTTTAAGTTTAAATAGTTAAGTTTACCAATAAGTTATATGTTCATCGTTTGAGATATATCATTTATGGTATCGTGCTCAACTATTTAAACAATTAGATATATGAGGTCTATCTGGTCTCTTTGTTTTCCAAATAAAGAATACCATTTTCAAAAAATGAAAATTACATTACAAATTAAATTTGAATTTAAAATTTTATTTTGAACCAAAATAAATATTAGTCAACTTGTAGCAATCGAAGACCCTAACAGAGTTGTTGGAGCTGACCAATAAGCACATATTGACCAAGGAGTATAACCCCAACCGCGCCTCCTCAAGCATAGAATCCTCCATTTGTCGCCTGCAAAAAAGGGTTGCCTAAGGTAAAAGGTGGAGACCGAAACTTGATTCACAACCTTCTGCCAATTCACCATGCAAAGATGCTTGGTCACCCCCGACATAACACAATACTGAAAGAGTCATGTTCGGTGTCCTGACGAGGGGAAGGCTTAGTAAGGCAAGCGCCTGTTGCCTAATTATTAATCATCCAAAACAACAACTTTGAGAGTTTCAATGGTTGAGATAGTAGAGATCATAGAAAATAAATATTATCTTAAGAGAGTGGAACCAAGGAAGATCAGAGCTTATCTCCAAGATCTGAAGAAGGTATTATGCCTACCACCTACACCATCGACATGATACGAAGGAATGTCTACACCTCTGAGGTCTGATCGAAGATCTGATCAAGGCTTAAAAATTAAAGAGATTTATGGCAGCAAAAGTAACAACAACCCAACGATAGGTGAAAACCCAAGTTAAGGAGATATCAAACAAGCTAGTCTTAGTCCATGAAATTGTTATTGTTGGTCCCAAGCATCTTACGGGGAGATGGAGAATCATCACACCGAGCCAATATGAAGAATGTTTGATCATGAGAATTATGCAAAGCCACATTTACGACTAAATGATGCTCGCATCCTCTATAGCATTCACCAACGAAGACTCATCCCAAAGAGTAACCCCTACAACGACGTTATTGTTGTCACTGAACCAATCAACAATTACTAGATTGATAACACTCTCATCGACGCTCACAATGTCATGAACATCCTGTTTAAGTCAGTGATTGGCAAAATGGGCTTCGTCAATGAATGAATGGCAGCTACGACTGACCAATTCTATGTATTTCTTGGTGAGAGGAAGGAAGCATTGGGAACTATCACTCCATCGGTTACTTGGGCAAAAAAAGACAAACTATTTATCAATACCGTGGTTTTCATAGAGATCGAGACTCTACTTATAACACTATCTTCGATCATCCCCTACTTAATTATTTCAAGGCCATCACTTCTACCTATCATATAGTTGTGAAGCTCCAGGTCGACAATATGAGATCATCATTGTCCACAGTGATATCAAGTAATCTCGCACTTGTCACCTCCAAACTGTCGGAAGCACCGAACATAACACCTCTAGAGCTCGATAAAATGGGAGAAAGAAATCTCAAGATCAACGAAACCACCCATCAGATCCCTGCGATCGAAGGCAACACTAATAATTTTTTTCTACTTAGTGAAGCTTTTGATACACAATGATGCTTTGATCGATACTCTCCGGAGCCATCAAAACTTTTTTGGTTGTTCTGACATCGAGATGCTTGAGATATTTATCGACGTTGTCTCCTACTTCATGAATGTCAACTCGGCGGTCTGATCGATGAAGCATAAGATGAGGACGTCTACCATCACACTTGTCGGGCTGATTCAGGATGCGGTTTAAGCACTGTTGCAATTCAGTTACGTCCGAGAGGTGCAGTACTCAATGTGGGCGTCAAATGACATCATGATTCAAAAATCGAATAACAAGTATAGAATTTGTGTCAATTTCAATAATTTGAATATCACTTATCTGACAACTATCCTTGCTACATATTAATGAGCTCATAGACGCGACTGTGGCAATTCAATGATGAGCTTCCTAAATGCTTTCTTTCGCTATCCCCAAATCAAGATGCATCTTACTAGCTGACGCTGAGAATACTACACTCATCACAAAAGGAGCGAGTGTATTGTTATAAATATAATTCCTTTCTAGCTGAAATATATATGTTACTAACGCATGATTGATGTAATTTTTGTCAAACAAAAAGGGGAAAATATTGTAGAATACATGGATGATATCCTAGCAAAAAATAAAATGCCCATGAAACATATTAAAAAAAAATTTAAAAAAAAACCCAAGTAAATTTAACATGAAGAAGATATTGAAAATTGGGAAAAAAAAAGATGAAAAGTAGGCATACATTTTTTAAAAATGAATCATAGAGATCTTATGTGAAATAAATCTCATGTGATGGGTCAATAGTGTATGTCCAAATAAGATAAGATCGAAACACTTTGGAACGAATATCCATGAAAAGACAGCTACATAAATTACCCAAGAAATCAGGGACCAAAAAAAAATATTTTTATCCAGGGGCTAAGAGCAACTCCCAAAAAAACCTATCCCTTCGTTAAATTACATCTTAGGGGACCCAAGAATACTCTCGAAAGTAGGGGTCATGCATACATTCAAGTCGCCAACAATATTTATACTTATAATATTGTTTGTGTAGGAACTTATGCTTTCTCTTGATCCTGGTCCATGGGGTGGCAAGATTGGAAATCCATTTGATGATGGCTTCAACGAGAAGATAACTCAGATACTATTGACAAAAAATGGTGATGTTCTCAGCTCAATAAAGATTGAGTATGAGCGCAATGGAGAGTTGATTTGGTCTTTTAGACGTGGAAGTCTGGGGACAAACCAGATAAGCAACTTGGTCAGTTTTCTTAATAAATTTAGAGTTTAGCCCACCTTTTAGTTGTTTAATTATGAGATTTTTCTGATCATTTAACTCTTTGTTCTTGAATTGCAGATCAAACTTAATTCTCCTGATGAGTACCTGGTACGGATTTTAGGGTACTGGCGGTGTTTTAGAGATGGAGACAATGATAATGTTGCTATAATTACCTCCCTAACATTCTTTACAAACAAAACCGAATATGGTCCTATTGGTGAGGAAGGCGGAGCATTTTTCTCCTCGCCCACTGTTGCAGGAAGGATTCGTGGATTTTTTGGTCGAAGTGGGAAATATTTGAATGCCATTGGAGTTCATATGCAGTATCTCCCCACAGTTTCCGAAGAGGTCCTCTGAGACAATTACACCACTGATTTTCTTGGCGAAGAAACTTGGTTGAACTCTGACATGTAGTTGAGTTGATGATATTAGTTTGTGCTGCTAATTTGTGTTTCAGACAAGAAATCTTTTGACTTTTTATAGGCATCTTCTGCTATAAAGAGTTTTTTTTTTGTTATTTAGGTTAATAACAGATTAACTTTCTAACTTTTAGTTATTCAGTTCATAATCAAGTAATTGCACAATCAAGGGAGTTTTTATCCTAATAATAGTGCATTAAACAATGGTTCTTACCACGTTTCTTATATAAATGTTTTGTCCTTCAGTATATGTTGTGCTATATATCATCCTAAGACAAATAAAAAGAATACATTAATTGGTTCAAGTCAAGTAAAGGTCTTTACTTTAGTTACTCTCATTTATCATAAACCCCAAGCGCACACTGAATATCTATCGGATTTTTTCATCCCTTTCAGAGTCTCGGGAGCACCGAAGAACAGTATGAAAAAAATCAAATGTAAAATTAAAATACAACATATATGTACTCTCTCTGTGTAATAAAGATTGTAGCTTTCATCTATTTTATGGAAGAAAAGGACATGTTTATCTGGATATACCAAGAAATCCGTCATCAACGTATCCTTCCTGGCTCGGGTTGGCGAACAAAGCTGGAATATAAGGAACTTGGGTCAAAGGAAGCCAATCATTCCCCCACAGAAAATACTCAACTGTGAACTTCTGCGCATGCGCATAACTAATATTCTTCACCCCCTTCCACTTAACCCTCCTGCTCTTATCCGCCCCTGGCCCCCTGTTCTTCACTTCCGTATAGATGCACGTCCTCAGTCCAAAATCCCCAAGCCAAGGAAGCCACCCATTAGGATGTACGAGCGTATCTATAAAGGATAGGATTACAAAAGTCCTTGAAAACGCCTTCCACGGCCTGCCGAGGTAGGTTGGGTTCTTGGAGTGGAGAGCGGGGGGGAAAGACGGGTCGGCGGTGATGGTGCAGTTGTGGAGGATGATGGCAGTTGCGGATTGTCGGGACTTGCGGCCTTGTGCGGTGACGATGTTCTGCTGGTTGTCGAGGGGTTTGCGGACGAGGATTTGGCAGTTTTGGAAGATGGCTTTTGCGTCGCCGAAAATGAAGTCGATGTTGCCGGAGATGGTGCATTCGCGGTAGAATTGGCGGAGTGTGTGGACGTACAGGGTGTCCTGGTGGGCGTCCATTCGGCAGCGGTAGAAGACGGAGCGGTCGGCCTGGACGAGAAGGGCGACTGCTTGGTGTTTGGCGGGACTGGCGGTGTTCTGGAAGCCCATGTCCCGCGCCAAGAATCCCTCTCCCATTACCGGAAAATATTTGCCTACATAAGATCTTATGTAGACATAGCAGTTATTCAAGAGATACAAGAGAGTTATATCCGAGTTATACTCTGTAATTTTTGTGTAATTCACTTGTAACATCCGTGTAGCTTATTTGTACTCATGAAATTATATAAACATGAAACTCATTTGTAGGTTACATGAAGGTTACATAGGGGTATAACCCCGATATAACCTCCATGTACCCCTTGAATAACCCCTGGACGTACGCAGCGTTGCTTACGTCTTATGTACGCAAATATTTTCCCTCATTACCACTGTGAGAGGAAGAGTTG
>NEWO01000025.1:3335288-3392990 GCA_003013225.1 Phalaenopsis aphrodite
CATGCATTGATCTTATAGGTAATGGTGTATGTGAACAACAAGTATCAATCTTATATGTGATGACAAACAATAAAGTCGATGGGTGTTGATGGTTGAGAAGCTTTTGACGGTCATCAAAGCTTTAAAGATCATATATAGGCAATCATATTAGAGCAATGGTAGTTGAAAGATCATAATTAAGCTATGGAAATCTGGCGCTCATATTTTGATGTCAAAGGTAGAGCTAGCACATGTAATTTAAAAACAAACAATAGTTAATTGCTGACGGGTAATAGAGATTGAGCAATTGATGTTAGGCGATTGTGGTGAGATAATTATAAATTGGTAATAATGTCTGGATGAAGATGGTTGGGAGATAGTGTTTGGACATCTGTGGATAGGTAATAATGCTTTGAGGATTAAAAATGAGCAACATATGTTAGCAGTTGTGAGCAATCAATTGAGCTTTGGAGGTAGTACGTCCTAATTTATCTAGTGATGGAGACTGAGCCAGAGTAGTAGGTGAGGGAGCCACGCTAGGAGAGTAAAGTTAGGCTCTTGTATCGCTTTTAAAATACACTTTACATTAATATCATATTTTATTAAATAAATTTTTTTAGATACTAAAAAAAGACAATTATATCTATTACAATCAACATCACATTGGATCAGATTATCATAATATTTTTTCTTTTTTTTTCACTTAAGAATTTTTCTTCATTACATTTTTTAAAAGTAAATTAGAGAAAGTCGTCTTAGATGCTTTGGTCACATTAAACGTCGACCATCTGATGATCCGATTAGGAGAGTAGATGTTTTAGATTTGACTTGTGTTAAGAAAGGCAGAGGTAGATCTAGAAAGACTTGGGCTTATTGTATTAAAAAATGATCTTAATTTACTAGAACTAAATGAAAATATGACTCTAAATAGGACTCAGTGGAGAAAAAGAATTCATGTAGCCGACCTCACGTAGTAGGATTAAAGTTTTATTGTTGTTATTGTTGTTGTTGTTGGACATTTTTTTTAAAGTAATTTGTATCAACCCCTCATAATCAAATACTCAGTCTATCATGGAGCAGGACCATATCCACCGAGGGCATCAGCGAGGAGATTCTCCAGCGATAGTCGGCACGGCACAATCGCCACAGGTCCGACTACAACTTCGCCGCCGACTACCCTTCACCTCTCGCCAGCCAACAAGCCTCCCACCCTTAAGACCAGCCCGAGGTTGCTTCCGCCTCTACTTTCTTTTCTTTTGATGCAGACGCTATTTCAATGGTGGCTGCTATTTGCTATTCGTGGTTGTTGGAGAATATGAGGGAGAGGGATAAGACTCGTATCAAGGATGAGGCTGTGGTGCCGGTGATCAACATGAGGAGAGCAAGGATGTGGGATCACAAGCAAGCAGCTTGGCTGTTTCATCACATTGGAATCGATGCTTCTGGCTTTGATCGTCTCAGAGGAGGTCCTAAAATTTTGTACCTATTTACCAAATTTGCGAAGTTGATACGAAATCAACAAATTTTCAATCCTCAGCATGGATCTCGAGGCAATATTTTGAGCAAAAAACATTTAAACTTCGATTAAGAGTCATCCAGAACTTCGATTTCAGCAAAATTATAGTCAAACTGATCGGCTTGATGAGACGAACCTAATGATATAAAAGTTAGTCTAATCTGAATCAAATCAGGCTCAGATCAAGTCATTAAACCACTACTATAGGATTTCTGGAGATATTTTAAAGGTCAAACGAATGTCAAATTTAGTGAGTTTATAGTCGAATCGAGCGTCTCAAAAAGACGAATCCAACGAGCCCAAGATTGCTCAATTCNCATCTCCTCATTGGAGTACTGATGCATCAGTACTCCTGAGGTACTATTTTTTCCTTGCGAAGACGAAACTTGGGAGAAAAAAGGTTGTTTAGAGGTGGACAATTCTTACATTTATTGGCCTTTACTTACAAATATATTATATAATTGTTTAATTTTAATTCTTGCAAAAAAACAAAAATCTTTATTCGAATCAAAGTACCTCTCATTCTTTAAAAATATATGATGGACATTAATAGCTTGGGGAATTTAAATAGGCAGCACTCAAATCTTATGTATTTATCCCAACTTACCTATTTCTCATAGTGGGAGCGGTCAAATACACTTTTTCATGTATAATTAAGGTGCTTTATCCGTAAAAATTGAACTTTAGGTGCAAGATTGGTAAATGCATAAGGTTTGGGTTCTGCATATGTAAATATTCCTAATATCTTTTATAATTATATAACTAACCCTATGATCAAAAGTTTATTTAGGGATTTACCAATTTAACAATAAATGAGTTTTATTAAGATTATTATATACAATAAGATTTAGGATGATAGAATGAGAAATTAATGTTTTATTTCTTTATGAAAGTATAAAACAAGCATGCATAAAAAAAAAATGCAAGAGATAATAGAGTTTTGAATTGAAGAAGACATTGATGTATCATAGTTGCACGCATTATATAGAAAAAAGTTTGGGGTCTTCAAGAGATTATTTATGAGATAAACCCAGAGACAAAAAATTCTAGTATAATATTGATGTGAATGTCTTACATTGACAGTATTGCCGATCATGCATATCAGCACTGTGGATAATGACAAATAATGAGGTTGGTGGTTATCTATATTAGAATCGACAATGGGTATCAATCTTATAATCAATAACTTGCATCATCGATGGCATGCATTGATCTTATAGGTAATGGTGTATGTGAACAACAAGTATCAATCTTATATGTGATGACAAACAATAAAGTCGACGGGTGTTGATGATTGAGAAGCTTTTGACGGCCATCAAAGCTTTAAAGATCATATATAGGCAATCATATTAGAGCAATGGTGGTTGAAAGATCATAATTAAGTTATAGACGTCTGACGCTCATATAGCCGGTGATCAACATGAGGAGAGCAAAGATGTGGGAGCACAAGCAAGCAGCTTGGTTGTTTCATCACATTGGAATCGATGCTTCTGCTTTGATCTTCTCAGAGGAGGTCCTAAACTTTTGTACCTATTTCCCAAATTTGCTTTTCTTAATGGAAGTTATTCTTCACATTTTGCTATGGTGGGGAAGATTGAGGAAGTTGGGCTGTCGTATGACACACTATTTGAATTACTTTTGATAATGCTATCATCTGAAATCTTCTTTTAAATGGGCAACAGCTAGATTTGGAGGGTCTTTTAATGGGCAAGCAGCTAAATTTACTTATTGGGGGACATGATGCTTTGCAAACAATGGCGAGGTAATTATTAAATTCTTACTTTCTAAGAGGATAAATATGTTATCTTTTGCTTTAGTTATACTTTTTCTGCCCTTTCGGGGTCTTTGTGTACAGTTCTAACCGATAACTACTGTGAAGATGCCTATGATCTACTTCGGTCTCTCAATATAAAAAAACTTCTTGTATGTGTCCATTGGTATAGCTTCATAGCTAAATAGTTATACTGCATGCAGCTTGCAGGAATTCTATTAGATACTCAAAATCTTAGTTTTGCTGCCAAATCATCTACAAGTAGTGATGCTGAAGCTGTGCAATTGCTCTCGGTTGGCTCTTCTCCTGATTACAAAGATTTTTTATTTGAGCAAGGTGCGTCTTTTTATGTGAAAAATAAAATTGTAGTTTAGAATTTTGGCTTGTGTATTGATAACATGATTTCTATGTTGTTAACAGTTATGAAAGAACGTGGAGAAGATTCTTTTCTTGAATCTTTGATACAAAATTATGGGAAACTTATATATATATATCTATATTCATCTATTTATTCATTCATATGATTCTGCGCATATACGAGTGTGTGTATAAATGAGACTTTATCTTTTAAGGGACCAAAATTTAATTAAATTTAAATTGAATTTTGGCTTAAATCAAATAAATGCTAAATCAAACTCAGATTAGAGTTAATGAGCCACTTTAGGATCGAATTGAGATCTCAGATCGAGCCAACATATTAGAAGATTTGGCTTTGTTAGAGATTAAATTGAAGGTTTTTGAGTTATTTTTGAGTAAAGGTTAGATTAACTTGAGATTAAATCATTAATAGATCAAGACTTCAAACACACATTTTGTGTGTTAAAATAAGTCATACAATGGCACACTGTGGCGCGAATATTGTACTCCCTTGTGCGTGAAACGCCTTTATGCTATCCGAACTAGTGGATTTGCAGAAGAAAACCTGGCTTTTTCCTCATTGAACGGTTTGTCGTTTTCTCTTTTTCCAGCAATAAAATTTTGGGATGATTGCATGGATAGCATCTTAAACATTGCTATCTAGAAAGAACACCTTGACCAATGTATTTATGTGTGACGCGATCAAATCATTAAAAATTTGATAAAATTAAAATATGTGTCAGGGTTTTATTGTGAATTTTGATATTGGTGTGAGAATTTTGTTGTGACATGTAAGATTTATTGTTTTTAAAATACTACTATGAGAAAAAAGTTCTATGGTTTTTTAAAGGAGGATTTACATACATACCACTTAATTCCTAGGTATTTACATACCTAACACCTAAACTTTAAATTTTACATATTCATACGGCACCTTTCTTAGGCTTGATAGGGTTTGTTTCACTTTATAAATGTTAAAATACTGATAATTTTGATGTGATATGAAAGATCTGGGTGGTATAAAGATAAAATGTAAAAGTTTTGGAGTTAGGTATGGAAATATATAAGAATTGGGTGGTATGTTTGCATGGACATGGTAAGATGAGACCGTTATTTATATTTGCTAAGTCGGTATTATCAGTGCTCAATCTAAACTACAGTTTATAAAACAAACCGCATAATGTCTTTTCAACATTTCTCTCTTACAGTGAAGCCGAAGCCCTTCGCTGGTCCAGACGTAGGACGAGCAACAGAGCAGCCAACTTTAGCTCTACCTCCAGCTCCTTTCAAGTCTCCGGAAAAATCTTCTCGGGTTAATAAGAACAAATTCACTTTGGGCAAATTGTTTAATTTTTCTTCATAATGATCAATACCTTGCTAATAAAGTGCGGCATTTGTCATCTTTACCATCTCTGCCAATTTTCAGACAATGTAGTGGCATGGTGATTTGATGCTTTGCCTTGTCAGTTTAAGCCCTTGTAACGAAAATTTATTCCATACGGATCGAGCACCGCACGTAGCTTGCGTGCGGTGTCCGATCCGGACCGTAAATCACCTGATTTACGGTCTTGATGTATTTCGGTGGGCCCCAGCTAAAATTTTTTATTTTTTTTAAAAAAGACGGAAATAATCTTGGCCGTAGATCACCGTGATCTACGGCTAAGATCGAACACCGCATGCAGAGATGCATGCGGTGTCCGCACGCAATAATCCCTCCCTTGTAACACTTGTGAAATGAATAAAACTTTTGATTTTATTTTATTTTTATTTTTTGTCTTTTATTTTGTCTTTTTTAATATTTTTACTTGAAATAAAACGGATATGATGTGTTATAACATGCTTTGTTATTTTTAAAAACACTCAAATCAATTTTTAACTGTTTTGAGTGTTTTGAAGCAGATTACAGCTAGAATTTTTCGTTCAAAGAAAACTGTTTGAATCCACCCGGAATGAGAATAAATAGCTGAAGAGTTCAACATACCACAAAATGTTTTATTAATGGCAGAAGTAAACTAAGGTGACGGCCGCTATGGAGCTAGGCATAATCTTGGCGGGGATGCCACCACAATGTGCAAAGATGGCGTGTAAATCGTGAAAAAAGGCAGGCAGAGGTCGAAATAAAAAAAAAATTTTGTAGAAGAGAAGGTGGGATTGAAGTGGAATTGAAGATTGATGGTCGGATAAATGACGCAAGTCTCTTGCAGTCGTTTAACCTCTCCTCAAGTCATCCATGCTCGGTCGTCCAAAGTTTCAGAGAATATCATAGAGCTATCAAGTAGAGCATGGCGATAGAGGACTAAGCGAAAAATAAGAAGGGTAAAAGGGTAGAGTAAGCATAAAAATGAAACTCTACATTGGTTTCCAAAACGTGCTGACAATAGGGATCACATCAACACAAAAGATGAAATAAGAAAATCTTATTTAAAAAAAGAACTTAAAATTATAAAAAAAATAAGTGAAATTTAGCCTGAAATAAAATACTTTACAAGTCGATCAATCCGCTTTTAACTGAGATACACCCCAGCTAAAGCAACCGCTTATAAAAACCCCCAGACCAAAAAATATTCAGTTGATCTGTCTCGACTAGAGCTTAAAGTGTATCAAGGATCTCTCGTGGACTTCAGATAGTTCATGACAAAGAATGATTTCCACCACGTCCATCCTCTCCATTTTCTTCATGCAAGCTAACGATTTGCACATCTTCAAGCTTCACAGGATCCCTATCGACCAAGTAAATGAACTCTCAATCTCATCGAAACGGGGAGGCAACGATTTAGGAGATGGTAGGAGCCCATCGGTTGCTTCCCTGTGTGTTCTAGGATGATCGTCTAAGTGGTGAAACTTACCATTCGAACTCATGATTCATCCACAATCACCTAGCAACTTTTCGCTTTTGCTGACACCTCAATGGGATTTTTAATGTTGCAAGTTAGGGCTAGATCCTCAGCCAGGTCTCTCAAAGCTGGGTTCATATGGATCAAGAGATAATATAAGGCAAAAGATCTTAAAAAAAAAATTAAAATCCAATAAATATGACCGAGGCTCCTCATACCCAAGAACCGATCCAATGCAGATGCAATAATCTACACAAATCCCTCGCCGTGAGATGGGAGAGCACAAGCAACCTCTTGCACGGCCCATTCGCACGGCCCATTCGGTTAGTGGGTCTTGTGTTGCATCAGAGGGTTGAATTGTTGCATCGATGGCCAGGTTAGTCGGTTGAACATTCCTTTGCTTATTGTCAACTAATGAATCAAATGACCCTACTTTATCCAACAGTGATAATGCAATCACTTTTATCTTCTTAGTAGCGATTTTTTGTTCCTTTTACTTTTTGAGCAATTCTAACAATCAGATTACCGAATGCAAAGTGAATCAGATTTTTGTTGGGGATATCTCCCAAGGAGTTCAATACATTCTCTCTCACAATACTCAAAAGCTAACCAATTCAAAAGTGAGGAGTAGTTAAGCAAATAAGAAATGAGGAGTCTCATCACATTTATAAGAATCAAATATGCAAAAATTAAAGGAGTTTAATTATTGAATAATTAATTAATAATAAATATAATATATTATTGTAATAAAATTCTCTTATTTTATCGCAATATCAAGATTTTTGTTGAGAATACCTTTGAGAACTGTAATATATTTTCCATCACAACCGACAACCTGACTAGTTCTAACAAGAGGAGTTACTGAGCATATAAGGAATGAGGAGTTCCATCACACCTCGTTTATAAAAAAATTAAAGGTGCGGAAATCAAAGGAGTTCAATCATTAAATCATTAACAAAAGATCATGAGACCTACTTATCTGATCGAGTGAAGCTGTCCAAGCCAAGTTAGCAAGACCAAAGCCAACTGAATCATGAGAAAAGATTAAAGATGGCTTGAGGATACAAATTGAGTCACTCAGCCAAAAACGAGATAAAAAGGTATTTAAGCCCAACTATCATAGGAGAGCCGATCCAAGGAAGATTCGGTTCTCTTGTATCTCCAACCATTCTAAGGATGTCCAATGACTCTGCATCATGGGTTGAGGATCAACAGTTGAGCCATATCAACTGACCGACCCATATCAACCAAGCTCAGCCGACCAAGGAGAAGATTCGGTTCCCTAGCCTTTCTAACCATCCCAAGGATGCCCAAAGGCTCCTCATCATGGGTCAATGATCAACATTTAGGTCATATAAACTAGCCGACCCATATTAACCAAGTTTAGCTGATCAAGCTGATCTTGCTGACCCGATGCCGACTAAGGGCCCGTTTGGGACAGCTTATAACTGTGGGCGGCGTTTTAAAAATGTCGTCATGTCGTTTGTTTCACACTTTTCGTCGGCTTATTCAAAAACGGCGTTTTCTATTTGTGAATGATGTGGTCTGCGGGATCATCCTTGCGGTCCGCGTTTCGTTCGCATAATATTACTCTGGTGCCCTCGTTCACATCTCCTGTGCCCGCGCATCTCCCTTCCCCTCGTTCGCATCCTCTGCGTGGTCGCTCCTCCCTCTTCTTCGGTTATCTTTCTCGAAAGGTATAACCTCTTCATATCTCCTTGTTCCTCGTCCTAAGCTCGCTAAAACAGCGCCCTTCTTTCCTCTGTCGCTCGCTGCTCTCCCTTCCTCAATCGGACAGCTTTGGCCGCTTTGCCTAATCTATCTCTTATTTCCTTGCTCTGAATGCTGCGGACGCATCATAGAATCGATATCTTCCTTTGCACGGTTAGTCATTTTTCGTGCCTCCTTTATATATACATTTATAAGGGTAAAATGACATATTCAAATATGTTTTTTGGTGAATAGTTTTAGAGTTGAACTATTACCTGGAGAAGGATTTAAAAGGGCAGATTTAACTAGGTACTCCAAGGATTTATAAAGCAAAGCATGTTAATAGCATATTTCCTAGTAGCCGAACTAGTGAGCATTTCTTTTCTTCTTTTATCTGTAAATGTTTGAGAATCATATACATTCATTTTATAGCAATATTGACAGCCTCAGGTTATAGGAATTTAGAGTTGTTTCCACAAAACCTTAATGGAAGTCATGTTCACCATCAATGAGCTGAAAAGGATGGAAAACACAAGATAGCAGCATGAAAATAATTAGAAAATTGAATGAAATGCTTATTTATAAGAATAAATAGATTTTTACAAGCTGAATTTTCTGCACATGTTTTCCTAATTCTGCTCTTCTCTTCATTAGGAATAAAGAGCTGATATGGTCTTTGCACTGATCTGTACTGTTGTGATATGAATTGCCTTTGTATTGTTCCTAAAGCAGTGGTTGATATGAGTTGTTTGGACTTCAATATTGCATTATTGCTAGATAAATTGCTTCAGAACTCTTACAGGTTGAATTTCAACTTTATACGGGTTTCGATTTTTATTGGTTGAGTTTGGTTGATATTGGTTGATATGGTTTGGTTTCTGCAACTGAATGAGCTTCGGTTTTTATTTGAATCATAGTAGTTCTTTTCTCTGAACTGTAAATGTTGCATTTCAGCTTGCCCAACCTGCAGTCATTGGAAAGCTGTTTGCTAGCAACTGTTTTAAATGTTGGGCAAGCTATTTGAATTGTTGGGCAAACATTTCTTATATATTTACATATTTACATTGCAATTCTTTACATGTATAACACCCAAACTTCAACTTACACACACATATTACATTACTCATGCGTGAAATTCGTTTATTTATACATGTATTTATATATGAGAACATATGTGATGTGATGTTGAAGATTTAAGTTCTTCCCATGTATGCAATTTGTGATTTAAGTGTTATAATCCATATTAGTGTGTGATCAGAACTTTTTGAGTTATATAAATGTAATTCAACTCTTTTGTATTTTCATGTTTTTATATTTGAGAAAATAACAAATTCTGCGTAACAGATTATTCATTCAACAAAAAAAATCTACAAATAAGTTGTTTACAAAACGCACAAACTAAACATCTAAACAACTTATCCAGAATATGGGCATAATGGTCCTTTATCTAGAATCAGTTGTTTTTCAAACGAAAAAAACCAAACAAGTCAGCCAGCTTATCCGGATCAGCTGCTCATCAGCAGATTATCAAGATAAACCGCTTATCAGCAGAAGCTGGATAAGCTGCAGTTGCCCCAAACATACCCTAAGTTTAGTGTCTGATGATAGACTCCCGTATGTGAAATATCACAAATACCACAGTATTGTCCCCTTTAAAGTAGAGGGAAAGATGTAGCAACATCATATTGTATCCCCTCATCTATTTTTAGGGGAACCATTTTATGCATAAAACATGATTAATCACTGCGGCTTATTGTTTTGTACAATCATTCTCTTATTTATGCTTTAATTCTTGGATGTGATTCACAGACAAGTAGTCAACAATATTTATATTTGTAATATTGTTTGTGTAGGAACTTATGCTTCCTATTGGTGATTGGCCTCTTGATCCTGGTCCATGGGGTGGCGAGACTGGAAAGCCATTTGATGATGGCTTCAACGAGAAGATAACTCAGATATTATTGACAAAAACTGGTGATGTTCTCAGCTCAATAACGATCGAGTATGAGTGCAATAAAGAGTTGATTTGGTCTTTTAGACGTGGAAGTCTGGGGACAAACCAGATAAGATACTCGGTCAGTTTTATCAATAAATTTAGAGTTTAGCCCACCTTTTAGTTGTTTAATTATGAGACTTTTCTGATCTTTCAACTCTTTGTTCTTGAATTGCTGATCAAACTTGATGCCCCTGGAGAGTACCTAGTACGAATTTCAGGGTACTGGCGGTGTTGTAGAGATGGAGACAATGATAATGTTGCTATAATTACCTCCCTGACATTCTTTACAAACAAAAACGAATATGGTCCTGTTGGTGAGGAAGGCGGAGCATTTTTCTCCTCGGCCACTGTTGCAGGAAGGATTTGTGGATTTTTTGGTCGAAGTGGGAAATATTTGAATGCCATTGGAGTTCATATGCAGTATCTCCCAACATTTTCCGAAGAGGTCCTCTGATACAATTACACTGCTAATTTTCTTGGCGAAGAAACTTAGTTGATCTCTGACATTTAGTTGATGATATTCGTTTGTGCTGCTAATTTGCGTCTCAGACAAGAAATCTTTTGACTTTTCTTAGGAATCTTTAGCTATAAAGAGCTTTTTGGTTATTCCGGTTAACAGATTAACTCTCTAAATTTTATTTAATGGGTTCATGATCAAGTAATTGCACAATCAAGGCAGTTTTTATCCTCATAACAGTGCATTAAACAATGGTTCTTATGGCATGAAAGGTGCACGTTTCTTATATAAATGTTTTGTACTTTGCCGTGCTATATATCATCCTAGAAGGTATAAAAAGAATTCATTAATTGGTTCAACGCAAGTAAAGGTCTTTACTTCAGTTACTCTCATTTATCATAAACCCCAAGCGCACATTGAATACCTATTGGATTTTATCATCCCTTTCACAGGGAAGAACAGTATAAAATAAATCAAATGTAAAATTAAAGTACAGCATATACGTACTAATAAAGATTGTAGCTTTCATCTATTTTATGGAAGAAAAGGACAAGTTTATCTGAGGAGAACAAGAAATCCGTCATCAACGTATCCTTCCTGGCTCGGACTGGGGCAACAAAGCTGGAATATAAGGAACTTGGGTCAAAGGAAGCCAATCATTCCCCCACAGAAAATACTCAACTGTGAACTTCTGCGCATGAGCATAACTAATGTTCTTCACCCCCTTCCACTTAACCCTTCTGCTCTTATCCGCCCCTGGCCCCCTGTTCTCCACCTCCGTATAGAAGCACGTCCTCAGTCCAAAATCCCCAAGCCAAGGCAGCCACCCGTTAGGATGTACAAGCGTATCTATAAAGGACTGGATTACAAACGTCCTAGAAAACGCCTTCCACGGCCTGCCGAGGTAGGTTGGGTTCTTGGAGTGGAGAGCGGGGGGGAAAGACGGGTCGGCGGTGATGGTGCAGTTGTGGAGGATGATGGCAGTTGCGGATTGTCGGGACTTGCGGCCTTGTGCGGTGACGATGTTCTGCTGGTTGTCGAGGGGTTTGCGGACGAGGATTTGGCAGTTTTGGAAGATGGCCTTTGCGTCGCCGAAAATGAAGTCGATGGTGCCGGAGATGGTGCATTCACGGTAGAATTGGCGGAGGGTGTGGACGTAGAGGGTGTCCTGATAGGCGTCCATTCGGCAGCGGTAGAAGACGGAGCGGTCGGCCTGGACGAGAAGGGCGACTGCTTGGTGTTTGGCGGGACCGGCGGTGTTCTGGAAGCCCATGTCCCGCGCCATGAATCCCTCTCCCATTACCACTGCGAGAGAAAAAGTTGCAGAATGTTTTGAGTTGGGTTGTGCTCAATTCTCAAATCAGTCCAGCCAATGTGTTTGATTTGGTTTGAATTACATTATGCAACACTTACATTACTTATGGTGTTATAAATTTATGCATGAAAATCTATTTTTCCTTTTAAACATATAATGATGATGAAATTTTTGATGTGATAGATTTAAGCTGTATGATATGATATTAAAGATTTGAGTGGTATGAATGTAAATAATAATGTTTCAATGTTAGATAAGTAAATATTTGGGACATAAGTTCTAATAGGTTAAATTTAAGTTTTATAAAAAAATAATTAAATGTATAGTTAAATATTGAATTTTTATATTTCATGTTATATCATTTAATTTAAGTTTATTTGTGTGGAAGGTTTTCATAGATACACTTAATTCTTATGTATTTGCATATCTGACATATTAAGTTCAATTTTTACCTCTGCAAGAAAAGACGATTTTTACTTTTGAAAAGTTAAAATAATAATATTTTGAGAGAATATTAAATATTTTGGTGATATAATTTTAAAAGGCAAAGGTTATGCATTAGATATATATGTAAATACATGGGAATTGAGTGGCATGTATGCAAATCCCTCTTTTACATGTAATATTATAAGAAATTGTTTATTGTTAGATTTTTTTGTAAATTATAATTAGAATTTGATTTATTATTATTATTTAGTGAATGTATTTACTCTTTTTTTTGCAACTATCATGATTTATAAGTATATAAGTTAATCTCTTTGTTTGCATCATTGAATATTAATATTTTTTATGGATATTTTTCAAGCTTATTTAATGTATGTAACTTTTATACATTATTTTAAAATTTATAAGATATATATCAATCATAATATCCTGTTAAATATGTATAAGAATAAATATATTTTATACTCAACATATCGTATCTGTATGATACGTATGGATGCATCATAGATGATGCTGAGAAGTTTATATAAAAACTCCTTTCTAGTAATTCCCTACTGTTAATTCTGGTGTGCTGGTGTAAATAAGTTGAGTCGAGCTCGAGTCAAGCCAACCTCGACCTCGGCTAGTCTGTCAAACCGTGAGCTCAACTTGAGGGCTAGCTCGAATTGTGACCCACAATCTAGAATTAAAAATTCAATTTTTACGGAACACCCGGAAGGGTATTTGGTGACTGGGGAAGGAGGAGGAGGATGCACCAAGTCTTCTTTGAAAATGCATCGAAATGACTAGTTGTATTCTAAATGAGCCATATAAGTTCAGCTCCAGTTTTTGAGCTTGAGCTCATAGCCGGATAAACTGTGCTAGTGAGCTTGATAAGCTTGGATTGTGTTCGGGCTTAAATTTAAGCTTGAGCTCAAATTTGTGGCTCGTAAACTCTACCACCGAACCAACTAACACCCTTATATATGGTCCATTAGCTGGTTCTATACTACTACAAGGTTAATGTCGCCTGTATACATACCGAAGCTGGCTGTCTTGAAAGTCCCGACACCGTCAATGAAGTTGAGGCTTCCCGTAACCACAGTCTGCGTTGCGCCGTCGCCCACCACGACTATGTTAGTCCGATTCCTATACACCGTCACCTTCTCCTTATACACTCCATTCTTCACATATATCACGAATGGCTTCTGGCTCTTAATTGGCGCCACGCCCAGCGCTGAATTAATGCTCGAGAAATCACCACTGCCATCCAGCGCCACCACCACGTCAGGCTTAATCCCAGACGGTGGAATCGACAGCAACCTCCTCCGATCAGCACTAACCCAACCCGGGAACTCATTTTCCTTCACCTCTTCCTCCGATAGCAGCCGCCGGCTGAACACGGCAGGCAGTCTCAAATCATCCACGAACTCCGCGAGCTGGCCAACGATCGCTAGCGCGTTGTCGGTGAGTGCCATGGAGTAATTGAGGGCCTTGCGCATGCCGGCTGCGGCATCACCGGTCGTGTTCTCGAAGCCGTCCAGGCATGTCTCTTGGTAGGTGGCGGCAGAGTCGAGCCAGAGCTTGAGCTCGTCGACGGCTTTGACGGGGTGGGACGTGTTGAAGCTGTCGAATTTGTTGAAGGTGGTCTTGATGTCCTCGATGGCGTATTCCATTAGCTCGCGGCAGGTTTTGAGGGCGTCCTTCGTGCGGGGATCGCGCGCTGCTGTAGAGAGGAGTTTGGATTGCTGGAAGGCTTGGCGGAGATGGTCTGTGGCTACCTGAGACAAGAGGTGTTTACTCTTAAAAAGAGAATGATGATAATATTGTTACATTGTGTTAGAGGAGTGATTTGTAAATAAAAATATTGTTACAGTACGCAATTTCATAATGTCCTGTTAATTTATTGGATGTAATAAATTCTTGAATCTGTGATCCTAAAAAAAATTTGTAATGATGATAATCATGAAGCAATGCGCGGCAGAGATGCCGGCCTTACCTTGAAGGAGAGCTTGATGAGCTGCCTGAGATCAGTGCTATCATTGGCAACTTTTGAAAGAGCCGACTCGCAGATCTCACGGTAATCGGTGGGCTCGCATATGGCTTGGACTGATCGCGATGTGCTCTGAAGGGTGTCGCCATTCCGACCTCCCGGAGCCACGGATTTGGATGCGAAGCCATTGTGAGTGACGACGACGACGACAGCGGCAACAACGGCGATGAGTAGGATGACAGAGCCGCCAATAATAGTTCCTTTCTTGCCGACGGCCATGCCTAAAAAAAGTGGTTCTACGTGTTCGAAATGGAGAGGAGCTAGCTTCCCCTACCAGGCAATGGAAGATTGCATGGAAGGTGGGGGGATGGGATTGAGACGGGGAGTTGAAACTCAGAGGGGTGGCGGGAATGGCGGTTTTATAGGAAAGAAGGGAAACGGTAAAATGAGGGGTTGTTGGAAATGAGAGGCGAAGGCTACGGGGATTAAATAGCAGGTTGTTGTGCTGTGAGGGAAGGGGGAAGCTGTTGGGGATATTGGCTGGTTGCTGTACGGAAGTTTTCAGCGGCTGGGAGGAGGCGGGCGTGGATTTGGTTGATGGATGAGGGATGAGGTTGGGACAGATGATCAGATGTTTTACTGGAATGGTGCCATTGTTTTGTTGAGATGGGAATCACTGAAAAGCCTTGGTGGAATTTTTTTCTTTTTCTTTTTGTTTTTTCTGTTTTGACAATTTTGCATGCATGATATATAATAATTATGTCTTGATATATCTAATATCTAAAATCTCATAAATAATATATATATATATATATATATATATATATATATATGAAAACTTAATTATAATTATTCAAGTATCATAATGATATGTTATATTAAGACTATATATATATGAAAACTTAATTATAATTATTCAAGTATCATAATGATATGTTATATTAGGACTGGCCATATACATCTAGCCTTATTTATTTAAGGTCATGTTTGCAATATGTCAAAGTCATTAACATCTCTAGACTTATTGTCATATGCTTGGTATCAACTCGTTAAAGATCTGCATTTCTACACCTGACACTAGCCAACTAGCTTGTGATTGACAGCCGAAAATTAGCATATTAGCCTATCATCGACTCCCTATTTGATAACCAGCATATCAAATAAAGGTATAGCAGCAAAAGAAGAAATTCAATATGATTCTATATTAATGTCAATGATTCATGTCATGTAATATTTAACTTATCTTCAACTTAATATCAATAAATTAAAAATAGATTTGTGATCTAAGCTGACGGATAACAATGAGACAATGAATTCGAGAGATAAAAATGTTCTATTTTCACACAGGGAGTGAGAGAGAGAAAATAAAGTTTCAAATTGATCCGAAGAGCTTATTAAATTGGGACTAATTAAGTCTTCGAGAGGAACTATTTTAACCCCAATTTAGAGGGTGTTTTAACCAATTTGGCACTTCTATAAACCCTGAAACTAAAATGATACATATTAATAATTTGGTACTATTTTGACACTTTACACACACATCACGCAAGAAGCCAAAAAATTACAAGGTATTAATAGCTTATGACCTCCTCATCAATGGAGGAGCGCCGAGAACAAGAAAAATGAACTAGCTAGAAGCCAGACCACAAGTGAGATGGATTCATAATAACAAGTATTTGGGTAGAAGAATGGTCAAGTAGAGCCAAATACCAAGTGCAAATATCGAGGACGGATGATCAAAGGCCGAGTACAACAACCCAAAAGGGACCAATTCTTTCGTCATATGTTAACTTTCAAGAGATCTGGACTTTTGTGGGGATGTTGTTTCGATTTTTTTTCTTTTTTTCTTTTTTTTTTTTTTGAAAAAGTTGTCAGCTTATCTATCATTGTATAATTTTCTTTTCTAAATAAGTCTCTTTTTCTGGATCATAAAAATGATCATAAGAAGATAGGAACAGTAAAAGCAGAGACATATAATAAAAAAAACGAACAAAGAGAAAGAGAATATGAAAAGCTTACATGTGATAAATCTCGCAATAGTAGGTTAAGTGTGTCTCCCCAAACAAGATCAGACAAAGGCATCTTGGACCAATATCCTCAAAAGAAAACCTATGTCTACCCATTACCAGATATTCAGGCGTGTTTGTCGGTTTTGTGATTTAGAGTGCTCCAAAGAGGACATTTTTCACTTGGTTAATTACATCTTGGGGTTTCTCAAGAATACTCTTGATCCATATTAGTAGTGTTGACTAGCACGGGGCTATTAAAGGACAATAATTTCACATGGAAATACTCTGATGCTTTCAAAGCTTCCGCTGAGCTACGAGGCAGAACATGAGTCATCGCAATCCTCACATGGGCAAGGAACTCATCGACATATGAAGCCTGCAAAATAACTGAATCATCCCGACATAGAATCCTAATATTTCAAAGAACATCTAGGTCATAAGGGCAGAGAACAAATAGGCGTATCCCAAACAAGCGTCAGCTCACAGTAATAAGGTCGTCAAAATGTTACCAACAAGGCAAAAAAAGAGACAGGGCTCAACAGAGGTAGTGAAAGGAAGAGAGGAGAAATCTCTAGAAGGTAAAGGTAATCGGGTCAGGATACCACAGACCCATCATACCAAGCCACTAGGACTCTAAGTCTACCTAGTCATGAAAGTAGTCAACCAAACTTGTCCAGAGATCCCTAGTCCCTAATCTGTTAATTGCATCATCCATCAGAACATCGGTAGCCAAAAAGTCAAAAGAACAAAAATATATCCTATGACTACCAGGTGGAGCTTCAAGATGTGAGAAGTATACCCACCGAAGTGACAAGAATGTCGTTGGAAAGAGAAGAAATGGGAGGTTCAGCTACAAAGCTGGAAATGCTCCCAACAAAAGGACTTAAACCTCATATGGGTCAGAGAGTCTTCTAACGACCTAAGCGCACTGAACAACCACATAAGTAGAAATCTTTATTAGGTCAGTCAGGTTGAAAAAACATGAGAACTTCTCCTCAGGACATACATATGATGTAGTTATCTATTCAAGTCCCAAGCAAGGAGGCTCTATTAGTATAACTTAAGATATGTCCATGGTACAAAACCCGTTAAAATGAACCAAAAGACCATACAGAAAAGTAAAAGACATATTTTTAAAATTTTGAATTCTTAAATCCTAAATTTTAATTAGTCTTGAAATTTTTATCATGAATTTTTAGTTAGAAAATCTATTACTTTGAGGCCCTTATAAGAGTCTAAATTGTAATTTTCGCAACAACCAAAACAAACCAGAAAGAAATAATGAAAACAATCCAAGCATACAAACATGCAAGAAAAACGTGAAAAACAAGCCAAATAGAGCAAAAGACCGGTGTTGTTGGATTGACAACATATATTAGAAAAGCAAAAGACAGTCAAGCATAAGTAAACATATAGTCATAACTTTATACATACATGAGATTTATAACTAAGGTATGGGACATGAGTGTGCTACTCCTGGTCTCCGTCACGTGGTTCGTAGCGTTTGGCACCTCAGAACTCATGCTTGTACCATATATCTGATACAGGACTCTCCCAAGAATTCTAAAAAGTGCACTATAAAAGATAAAAAATGACTCGACCTGCAAGAAGACAATGTGATTAGGAAGGCCAAACAATCTTGCAACATGTCTGAGTCATGCTTGGTGAGGGAGCTAAATAGCATCTGCAAGCAAATTTTACCATGGAAATCATCACATGCTTCCTTATTTATTATACTGGTCTATGTGCATATACATGACATTACCTTCTACAGAAAACTATCCTAATATTCTACCATGCATACCAAAACAACAGAGATACAAGCACACTAAAAAAGCACAAAATTTACATATGGATAGAATGAACAAGCCAACAAAGAAAAATAGCCAGAGGCATCAAAAATATTTCCTAGTACCCTAGTCCTAGCTTAACACACCATCTAATGAGAAGTGTCCTAACCAGCATCTAAGTGCATAGGGTAAAGTTTCTGGGTACGTGTGATTTTGACAGAGTCTCTGCATTGGGCTCATCCTAAAGATTCAAGGGCTCTAAAGGGTGTCACCCAAGATAGATTTGGAAAAAAGTTGGATCTACATATGACCTAGTTTGCAACGCGTGCATTTTCTGTCCGGACACCTGACGTACCTCTACGTGCGATGCAGGTTATTCCTGAGTTATTTTCAGGTTATTTCTGGATTATTTTCAATAATCCCGAAATAACCCAAAAATAAAGACCACGGGTTATTTCTGAGTTATTTCGGGATTATTGAAAATAACCTAAAAATAACTCAGGAATACCCTGCGCCGCACGTAGAGCTACGTCAAGAGTCCGCACAGAAAAAAAATTTTGTTGGCAACATGCATAATTTTAAAATTTTGTTGGATGTAATAAGTAGAACTTTTTTTTGTTTTAAAATAAGGGTCATTAAATGTGGACCCCCAACATGCAGGGTGACACGTTAGATCCCTTGGGTTCTTAACACAATCATACTCGTGTCAATTTAGATGCTTTAACCCACATTGATCGTCGGGATCGACCCGACAAGAAATGTTGGTTAAGGCATCGCAACCAAAACGGAGTCACTCGCCTATCGAGCCTACCTCGCTATCATGCATGCATGCATATTTAAATGCAAACAATCATATCGTAAAAGTGGTGAGGAATGTGTCGTGGAGGCAGTGACTCATAAACGAGTGTGTCATGGAGGCAGTGACCCAAAGAAGTGTGTGTGTAGTGGAGGTACTGATCCGGTGGAGAGGGTGTGTTGTGGAGGTAGCAGCTCAAAGGAGTGGGTTTTTAGTGGAGGCAGGACTTGGTGGATGTGTTGTGGAGGTACTGATCCGGTGGAGAGGGTGTGTTGTGGAGGTAGCAGCTCAAAGGAGTGGGTTTTTAGTGGAGGCAGGACCCGGTGGAGTGGGCGCATTGTAGAGGTAGTGAACCAAAGGAATGGGTGTTTAGTGGAGGCAGCGACCCAGAAGGGTGGGCGTGTCATGTAGGTAGTGGCTTGAAGATGGGTGTGTCGTGGAGACATTCACCTGAAAATGTGAAGGTGACGTAGAGATAGTGGCCTGAAGATGGGTTTGTCGTGTAGACGGTGTCCCGAAAGCGTGGATGTTTCATGAAGGTAGTGGTACGAAAGATGGGTATACCATGGAGGTAGTGACCCAAAAAGATGAGCATGTCGTAGAGACAGTGACCAGAAAGATGGGTATACCGTGGAAGCAGTGACCCAAAAAAGCAGACATGTCGTGGAAGTAGTGTGTCATGGAGACAGTGACTCGAAAGTTTGATTATGCACGGAGTGCAGTGGCTCGAAAGGGTGAGTATGTCGTAGAGAGACTGACTTGAAGGGAGGCCTACAGCAGTCTGATGCGGTGTCGTAAGAAAAGAAGGTGAGGTGATTCTCACTGGGGAGAATTACACACCAGGTAGGTTTTGATGTGCAAGTTGTCCAGTTACATGATATGTGAATATGTGGGATAAGCGCATGAGGACAAAAATCCAAATGCACACAACTTTAAGCATACAATTGATCTCCTCACTACAAAGTTGAGAGTAGAGATCATCCAGAGTGATGGGTTGGAATGTAGTTCTAATGCAGTTTTGAATGCATTGTAGGAATGAGGTAGGCCATTAAGAGTATATAGAATCACATTTGTTGATCCAAGTGTGATCCGACAGTTGTTATTTGATCTACCAATGTACGTATTTCAGTAAGGTTTTGTGCTCTATTGTGATCCTTTATGGATATGTTATGTAATTCATTCTTCATTTGAGTCACACGAGATCTGTTCGTGGGTTGCAACCGTCTTTCTATGGTCATCCAAATGGTAGCACTGGTAGATGTATTCTAGGAGGGAGAACAGTGGGGAAGATAGTTGAGTACAGTGAGGCTATCAGATTTTGGTCAATGAGGTTCTACATGTGAAATTGGGATTTTTTGGGTGCTGCACTGTCCTCTCTACTAAATTTTGGGGGCATGGACTGCTTCCATCCAGAAAACCAATGAATCTATTTGTCGTGAATATAAGTATTTGAGCGTGCCAAACATTATAGTTATCAACAGTTAATTGGTTTTAAGCAAATTGTTTTAGGTGAGATCAGAAATTTGAGGGAAGGAGGTTTGTCAGTAGAAGGTACAAATAGAAAGGAGGATTGGGGTTTTGAGATTACTGATTCATTCATTGCAGGGGAGGAGGGACATAATAAAATTTGATAGAAAAAAAACATACCGGCAACTGAAGTCTCTCCCAAGATGTCTCTGATAAGGACAAGGAAGACATATCAATGCTCCAGTAATTCGTTAACTCTTCCATATACTTTAATAAAAGGGTAGTGGGGATGGTTTGGGGATCACTGTGATGTCAGGTAGTGCTTCTGCTGTGAAGTAGTGTTGTGGCTAATACTATATATATATATATATATATATATGTAAGAATTGAGCGGTATGTATATAAATATTCAATTTTTATATATATCTGATCTCGCAAAATGAGTGGCTCGTGTGTCGCAAAATACATGTTACCGGCCTCACGCACAAAATTCTTTCCAAGAATTTTTTAATATTTTCGCCATGTCGATAACAAATGATAATTTGCTAGCCTTAATCGTGATCAGAACTAATTGGACTTGACTCACATGATATCATGTTTGTAACTCACTGCCTTTGTCGCACTGATCAGGATCAGTTAAGTTTGAGCATATATGGATCGAAGACAACACTTCTATGATAAAATGATTGGGTCTACATCTCCTTGTAGCCAAGGTTTATAACCATCACAAGAGGAAAGGCAAAGACAAAACTGACAAAATAAAAGTAACCCACTGTTATCACCACAAACAAGCACAAACATCATTCAACAACACACCTCGGACAACAATCAAAACAAAGACAAAAAAAGAAAAAAAAGAAAAACACAACAGACAAATTTCCCTTCCGAAATAACACACCAAGATCACTTTCAGCACAAACACAACAAGCAACAACCACTAGAGATCCACAACAATCACACTTTTCTTAAGCATAAGCTGCTGGATTTGCAATGAGATGTTCTTCAACCGCCTTCGTCATCAAAGAGAAGCTTGCATTGATTTGTCCCTGCTCTTCCACACTGAGAGGAGTGTCATCCAAAGTTTCATAGTGCACCGTTGTCTTCTCCACGGTTTTGCCATTGCTCCCAGCCTCCAGCTTTAGTTCGAAGGAGTAAGACTTGAGTCTCGAGCCGATCAGCCCTCCTTCAACGACAGTCTGCTTTATTATGTGGTTCTCATTGTCCAGTGCGTCAGTTTTGTCCACAATGTAGGGAAATTCCTTCACAGCTGCAATGATTTGAGCAGGTTGCTTATATTTAATCCGTATAGATTGACGCTAATTTATTAATTTTGGAAGGGCTTTGAGTTTTTCTTTTCGGCCATGGATTACACAAGTTTTGGACTTCTTAATGCAGGGGAAAAAAGAAGTAGAGAAACTGAGCCTTTGAAGAGAGACAAAAATGAAAAAATAATATTATACATACAAAAATAATATTTTAATTTATAATTATCTTTGTTCATTCTCTAAATATTGGGCAAGATATTTCAATAATTCAATCGAGATCAAACATTTCATTCACTCTATTTCTCTTACTAGTCTTAGCGGAATCAATCATGATCTTGCAAGATAAGAGCTATGTGTCACCTCCCAAAAGAGCACTTATGGGTGGTAGGCAACTCATGACTTAAATACTGCTTTTTGGCCCTACACCTAGCCGATGTGGGACTATTTGTTCGTGAAATTCTCCTACACCCAATCACGTGACGCCCTCGTTACGGATCAGCTCCACCGAGGGTCTCACTGAACCATGGAGAGTCCACACACCTGGCAGACAGTAATCTGCTATGATACCACTTGTCACCTCCCAAAAAAGTTCTTGTGGGTGATGGACAACCTAAGATTTAAATATTATTTTTTGGCCTTACACCTAACCGATGTGAGACTATTTGTCTGTGACGTGTGGCTCCTGCATGATACCTTAAATTTCAAAAAATAAAAGCGGTATTTGGGAGCATAACTTAAAAAGGATTTAGTCATAAATTTTGTCTAAATCTAGCCCAACATCAAAAAACTATTTTTCGTGTTCCATTTTTTCTTCCCATGTTCCGTCTTTTCTAAGACGTAAATCCAAATTTAATAAATTCAATTGTGAGATGCTTTCAAAACTTTTTCTTGTCGTCGCTCGTGAGCTCATCTCCACTGCACAATCTATAGGATATTCTGATTTTTAGCATATTTTGAAAATATACTAACATGTTAGAAGAATAACAGAGATCCGAAAGATTTGTGGAAGCTACATGGAGTCCAGAGTGATTCAAACCTTCAGAAAACACGAACTTCTTAACAGTGCCGGCTCCACCATCACCTTCAAGAAGCTCAACCTTTGTAATGACATCGGGCAACAGCTTTGGCATCAGATTGTGAGCATCAAGAATGCCGGCCTTCCATAATCTATCAATGCTGACGTTCGAAACCCCCTCATGGGTGAAGGTACCTGCAACCATGATGCTCAAATAATATCTCTACAATAGAAGAATAGAAGATGGAGAAATTTTCTGGCTATGATTTGTGAATGATTGCCAATGCAATTTATAGATGTGGAGTTCATATAAAATATATATAAAAGAAGATGGTGAGTAGGTAGGTTTATGGAAGAGGACGAAATTAGTTGAAGAAAGTCGAGGAAGTTGAAAATTGGAGCCACATGGAGACGATTATTAGTGGGCTAATGTGTAGAATTGGAGGAGAATAAGGGGAACTGCTCTGGTAGTGTTGTTTTTAAAATGATGGTTGGTTTGACTTTTAAATAAAAAAAAGAGAGGGAAGGAAAAAAAATGGTTTAGTATATATATTAAATTAGGAATGAATGATATTTTGTAAGAAAAAAATTATTTAGAATTAATTCATGTTGGATCTAAATTTGTTCGCAAACACACTTGTAAAAAAAAGGTTCAAGCTCGAACGAGAGAGTGGGAAATATGGAATGCTAGAGATTATGGAGAGAAATGAGCTCAAACTCATATAATTGCATGCCCGTGTTGCCTCTTTTTTGTATATCACAAGACCATATCCTTTATTCGTATAACCACTATTTATATATGAAGGGGCATTTTTATTAAATGTATAAATAAAAATGTTACAATTATGTATGATGATTTGGGATGTCAAGGTCTATCTTGCGACATATACAGAGTTGTAATGTCTCATGCAGTTTAATTGATTGCGCAATAGAACGAGTCAATGAGCAAGTAGGGTGCAGACTACTCTATCATAACCAAATTAGTTATGGGTAATAAAGTAATCTTCGATGCAATATGTGCTTACAAAAAATTGCTTCATGATTATTTCATATAGCACATAACATATCTTAGGCGATTGATATGAAATCCAATATTATGAAAAATCAACTTAAAGTACTTTATTTATTGATGAAGACAATAAAATAATATCATGCATTGTCAATGATTGATATAAAAAAGTGTTAAATCCGGGCAAGGACATGCACATTACTAAGATGCTCACAACAAACGAACAAATATGAAAAAAAAATCATGATAAAATACAAAAATATTTTGCAGTTTTAGTTCCATCATCTTTTGCTACCAAAGTTGATTAAAATATTTTTGGTCAATTGTTTCCCAACAAATCCGGATATTGCAATATTCACTCCCAACAAAACCAGATTGTTTTAAGAGAATATTAACTAAGTCCAATGAAAAAAATTGGACCTTTACCTCAAACAAAAATAAATAAATTAGGTTAATAGCAATAGAGAACCAATTAGTTATAGACAAAAAGCTCCAAATTGGGATTTAGAAAACTATTCCTATAAAGCTCTCAAACATATTCAAGTTTCTTATTTATTGATGTTAGCCCTCAATTGTTGAATTTAATAAACTAAATAAATAAATACAAAATTCTTTCTTTCTCAGAGGCCATAACAATCAGTATCTTAATTAGTCAATGCTCGTATTGTCGTGCAAAGTAAGGTGGAAAACAAAATAACGCAACAAACAATCAAACATGGTGCGATATATGTGGTTCTGCACAAATCTGCCTACGTCTACGGAGAGAGGTTATTCCACTACCAACTAGTGGAAAGAAAAAAAAAAAACAGTTGAAATAGTGTTATAACTCCACACACTAAATTGAGTTGTAATCCCTCAAATAAATTAGAGAGGATTAGGGAACATTAATAAAAACAAAAAAAGACCCATTTACACATTATACAAACAAAAATTCTAATACAACAATCTTTGTCTCATCTCTCACTTCCAGATAAGTGACAGATGATCAAATGAGCTTCAATATCAAAATGACTGTACTAAGATGGTTACCTACGTTCCTCTTTCCCCGTCATGAAGGGGTTAAGCCCTGCGTACTTTTTAAAAATACACAAATGGGCAATCAATCATGAGCTCAAATGTTCATTAAACTCTTATAGTATGTGAACTTCTAAACTGGTAGTACATTTATAAGCATGTGTGTTGGATTCCCCTTCATATTTATCTTCTTTAGCATAACATTATAGTCATCAATCAAGTCTTGAAAAAAGTGGTATCTCATATTAATGTGTTTAGTACCGTCATGATAAACTAAATTTGTGACCAAGAATGTCACATTATAACTATCACATAACAGTATTATCAACTCCAGATCAACTCCCAAGTCATCTAATAAGCTCTACATCCACGTCACTTCCTTCATCATCTTCGTGATTTTCATGTACTCAGCCTCCGTAGTAAGCAAAGCAACAATAGACTAAAAAAAGTGATCTTCAATTGATTGGAGCTCCTGTCAATGTAAATAAATATTTAATTGTAGGCCAACATCTATCCATTTCACCTATATAGTCTGAATTTATGTTGTCTACATACAAATAAATAATAGATGGTTGCCTCTCAAACACTAAACCTACATCAACTGTATCGTTCAAATACCTCATAAACTTGAAAACCATGATAGTAATTAGTTGGGTGGGCACTAAATAGTTACTTCAAGAGTGTCGGTTGGCCATAAAGGTCATAGTTGGGAGTTGCAAAAGTTGTGAGCCATGTGGTTGTAGTTGGTCACATGTGTTGTATGGTAAGCTACGATGACGTCTGTAGAGCGTTGAGGCCGCAGTTGGGAGTTACACGACCTATAAGCCATATAGGCCATGGTGGTAGGTTGGGATGACGTTCACATGCTACAAAGACCAGAGATGGGAGCTAAGAGGCTGAATCAGGAGCAATATGAGCTATGATCCACATGGATAGTATTTAGTCACAATGGTCTTAATGGTGAGCTATGATGATGTTTTAAGGTTATAAAAGCAGGAGTCAAGGGTTGCACGAGTTGTAAGCTACATAGGTTATATTTGGTTACATGAGTCGTAGTGGTGAGTTATGATGACATCCATAGGCAATCGAGGCCATGGGCGAGAGCCATACGAGCTTTGATAATGTTAATAAGCTACATGGGCTAATGTAAGGAACTTCATGACTTGTAAGTCATGTAGATTATAGCTGGTTAAATAGGTCATGATGGCGAGCTATGATAATGTTCGTAGGTCTTAGGGGCTTGAGTCAGAATTTACATGAGCTTTGAGCCAAGTAGGCTATATTGGTGAGTTGTGATGATATATGTAAGTCGCATGGTGATCCCCAGAAAATATAGTTGTGTAAAATTTATAAAGATGACTACGCTTTACAACGGTGCCAAAAACTTGATGTGGCATTTTATGAATAATAACGTTAAGCACTTAATGTTGGGATTCTACGTAAGCATACGTATCGTTATTAAATAATATAAGACTTTCTATTTAAGTATCAAATATTGATCGCACGAGAAATGATTAAATTTGAAATGATAAATTAACTAAGAAATTCACAGAAATAAAACAAAATTAATGTCACTAATTTTGAATGTTTGAGATACTATCAAAACTAAATTGTTAACTACTAGCAAAATTTTAATGCAAAGTTTAAAATAGTAACTACTAAATTATGTTTATGTGATGAAGTTTTCTAATATGAAAAAACATCTTTCAAACTACAATAAGTTTTTGGTGAAATGAGATGAGATAAATGGTTTAAATTTGTATTGTGCCAAATAGGAGCAATTTTAATTCTCTACACTGATTCAGTGTTATAGAAAATCATTGGCTAATCTTAGGTTTAGTCTCTAAATCCGCGGCTAGATTAGGAGGATACTAACTCCCACTCCAGAGCTCCCACTTCCCTTCCCCTGAAGGCTAACTCTCGCTTTAGTTCTTAAATACTAAGATCGAATTGGGGATTTTAGTCTGTCACCCTAAAAATCTCCAATTCTACACCCAACAATGTATATTTCCCTATTTATTTGCACTTAATTTCATGAATGAAATACTCCTTCATGGACTTAGATGTGATTCTCACTCTGTTGTAGAACTCATACTCCATTTCCTGAATCATATGTTTCAGAACATATTTTTACAATTCAATTGGCCAGATTGAAAAGTAAATTAAGAGCGAAGTTGAAAAACTATCACAATTTATTTTATATTTTAACATTGGCACATCCAAATTATCTCTTCATTTCACCATATCTCAGAATATGGAGAAAGATAAAGAAGACTACTCAGACTTCATGAGAAAGATACAACAAAACACAAATTTCACTTATAAAAGAAAGTTCATACAACAATAATAAAGAAACAACACTTATCTGAAACTCTTTCTCAAAGCAAATCTCTTGTAGTCTCTCTTAGGAAATGTAGGAAGGAGAAATCTCTCACTTCTCTCCCTCTCCAACACTCTTAGAGAATAATTCACACTTAAATTCATCACAAAATCTCTAAACTATAAAGAAAATAAGTCACTAATAGTGTGGAATGGCGTGGAAGTATGCAAAGTGGCACGAAGGGGGGCAAAGAAAGACCAAGAGTGAGCGGAGGAGTGCGAAGAAAGTCTTTTCTAATCAATTTCGGCTCTAAATAGAGCCTAAAGTCGGTTTTCCAATAGGTGCATCTAAAAACTCTTAAAAAAACATCCAAATTTGTCGAATCTTCTAAAAACAGGGTCTGCGCCGACACTGGCGTCGTCGGCGCCCAATCTGGCTCCATCAGTGCTGAATAATTTTTTCAAAAACTCCATTTTGACTACAAATTTCATCCTTTTTACTCTAAATCCTAAAAATCAACAACCTGCAATAAAACATGAAAAATATTTTTCTTTAATGTGCAATATCACAAAAAATGAGTATAAAATATGGTCTAAAAATGCATATATTTTTTGTGTATCAAAATCCCTCAAACTTCAATGTTACTTGTCATTAAGTAACTCTTTTACTACATAAAAATATGACTATTGACAAAGATTTTAACTTCTAGTTTTCTATATTTTAGTCCACTAAATATAATAGCATAACTTAAGAAAATTGTAAAATAACTCCAGTTAATACTAAATGTATAAGAATATCTAACAGCAAGTCTAAGATTTCTAATTCTTTATTCTTTTCAAGGAAAATTGCAAATTATTCATATTAAAGCCACTTAGAATATCCATATGAAAATAACTTCATGAAATTTTACTAGTAAATATACTAATGCTGAAATATAAGTTTAGAAAATGTAGTCAAACATTCTTCTTTAAGTTGATTCAAGTAAAGCCAATTTTTAATTAGGCATCTCCTCAAGCTTTTCCTCATATTTTTTATTCTTTTCTTTCTTTTTTTTTTTCTTTTTCTCTTCTTTTTCAGGATCATTTTTAATCCTTTTTCTTTTCTTTTCTTTTTTCTTCTTTTTTTTATGTGAGGATTATTATATATGGATAGCCTTTAATGATTTTGAACTTCACTATCCTCTTCTTAAAGTTAAAAACTTTTCACATTCCTTCACTTTATAAATTTATATTAGCTTTAAAGATTTTTCATAAAGTTTTATTCTTTTCTTCTTATATGAATCTCTAAGATTTTTAATACTTTAAAAATACAAATTCCTTTACTTACAATAGAAAAAAATAGTCTTATTTTATCATATCAAATATCTTAATCTCTAAAATTAACCTTTATTATTAAAAATTTTTACTTAAATTTATTATATATTTAGATACATAAATATAGTTATCTAAAGTTACCCACTAATACCAAAGGTCATGTTAAATTTAAAATTTTTTGAAAATATAGCTAATTGACGACAAATAAAATTAAGTATTTTTCTTTAAAAAAGAAATTTTCTTTCCCCCCAAACATAATTTTTTAAAAGATTTATCATGAAGAACTGGAAAAATAAAGGGCGAAAGAAAATATTTAATATATAAAGAAAAGACTTATCTGTTGAAGATTCTGGTTTGAAACTTAACTCTGAAATATTGCAGGTGCTAATATGAAAAGCTACAAGACTTAAAACATATTTATTTCCAACATCTTTAAAGCTTATAATTAGAAGCTTCTTTATTTCCAACATCTTTATTCTGATTTATTTCCCTTTTAGCTGAATATTTAGATTAGTAATATGTATTATTAAGTTACCTAAGATAGATTATATCTACTTTATTTTGTACCTAAAATAAATTGTAAGATTGTTATTTAATAGAATGAAAGCAAGGGGAAAAGGAATCGAGACTATTCAGATTTCACCCTATTTTTTCTCAAAACTTTGACATATACATATGTATATCTGTGTGTGTGTGTGTGTGTGTGTGTGAGCGATCAAATAACAAATCCAACGTTAACAACTAGAGCTCTGTTGATGTTCAAATGGTTAAGAATATAAGCACAAAATAACTGAAGTTCAAAATCGGCTTGCTTATTTAACAAAAACTCGAGCACAAATTCCTTAGTGAGACGAACATAAATTCCATGTGAATAATGAGATGTTTTTGAAAGCTCCTACCCCATTTATTTGAAACTTCAAGGACGAGTTTAAATTGCCCCTTATTCCTCTACTGACAAGAAATTTATGCAAAATAAGTTCTTTTGTTATCTAATCTTGCATTTGTAGATCACTACTAAAAAGAGCTATGCTTTTCTTCTTTGTAAGAGATGCTCAAGCATAATATATCCTTCATCAAAAGTAAAACTATTTCTTTCAACCAGAAATCATCCAAGTGCCTCTTTTAATCTCTATGGACCGGCCAGGATATTCCAATCAATCCAACGTAAGCAAATAAAGCAATTTATCTTTGGTTTTTATACTACAAGCAAGCACCGCCCCACTCATCCCCTGTTCAGAAGAGACAATGACAGCATCCCAAATAAAGCAAGAAAAGTTTGCCTTGAGGGGCTTTCTCTATCACATCCTTCGCATAAGTACTCTTCTATTTATTCCTAGCGTGCCCCACATCTCTTACCTTCTAAATATTCCATCCATCATATACAAATCAGCACCTAAACTTCAATTATTTGCCACATGAGAAGAAAGAGCCATCAGCCAACTTTCCTCCATTTTCTAATGCAGAGATGGATAGAGAACAGATGGTAAGTCTCCCATTCTCAATTCAATTCCATTCAATAAAAGCATAAATACTGATATGGTTGAAAAGTTGAATATTTAAATTCAATACTTTGCTATGAATTTGTAGAAAGCTCTAGTCACAGAGTTGCATGTCAGAATGGACTGCAATGGTTGTGCACGGAGGATTAAAAGAGCTTTGCATAAATTTGATGGTAATCAATCATCCTACTCCGCCTAAATTCATATCATTTTATTATTTTCAAGTCCTAAATGTAAATTCTTTAGGCATATATGAAGTCTACATCGATGTCGCTCATCAAAAGTTGACAGTGGTGGGAAGAGTTGAACCTGATAAGATTGTACAAGCCATTAAAAAGACTAGAAAGATTGCCACCATTTGCACGCCCGCGAAGGCCATCGCTGCGCCCAGCAGCTCAGAGACACCACAAGCCAAACAGGCAGAAAACAACAATAAACCAAGCACTGAATATACAAATCAGGCCCCAACTGAGGCAATACCCACACCAGATTCGTCCAAAGATCGGCAACCGCTAGAGAATCAAGCTCCAGATGTCAAGCCAGTGTCTGAATGCAATGAGGCAGCATCTTCAGAGCCTAAAGATGTAGAGGAAATACATATGATGCATCACCACCCACATAATCATAGCTATAAGGAACACTGGAATGCTTATCCAAGAGCACCACACTGTTTTATTCACAGCTACAACAACTATAGGCCATCTCCCTCCATTTCAGACTACATTTGCAGCAGGATAGCTTCTCAAAGGTTAGAGTTCGATGAAGATGGCGATTACCTCAACCAACAGAGTGGAGATGGAAGCCAGATTACTTCTATTTTCAGCGAGGAGAACCCAAATGCATGTGTTATAGTATAAGATGAAAGGCTCAAACTTGGACATTTGTGGCCAAAGCAACTCTTGTTGTATTGGCTTAAGTATTGATTCAGGAAGTACTATGACTAGGAATAAGATAGTGTAGAGAATAGAAGCTATAGATAATAAAAGTTGGGGAAGTAGAGAAAAGAGAATTAGATTTTTAGCTTGTGGGAGTAGATAATGTTCAACATGTGCCACCAACTCTGTTTCCCTGAGTAAAGGATCTCTAGAGAATTTGCTATGCAAAGCAAGTTGATCCATCAAAATTAACAGTTGTAAGACGAAGAAAAACACCTCTGAAGTTCCTTCTATCAAAGAAGGATAAAGATAGAAATAGGCTTGGGGTTGTTGAGTGTAAAATAATTATTGCTCTACGAAGAAGTGAAGGCTTATTCAAGCTTATGTTGGCTGGAATCTCAAAGGATGAATTCAGATGAAATTCTTGGGAAGTTTCTTCAATTTCCTAGTTGTTTTTATTTGGCAGCAAATTCATGTTGTTGTGCAAAACAAAATTTCTGTAGCTCTATGTTGTTTGCAGACAGCCATCCAAGCAATAGATGTGTGAAATTGTAGTCATCAACATCTTGCAAGCTTTTTTACTTCACAGAAATCTACTAAAATGCTCATAAACCATATAATAATAATTAATAGACTAACAAATTCATAAATACAGATGTAAAAGAAGTTTTGAGTCTCATATTATAACTGTGTCATAAACTTGAAGAAAGGCCTAAAGCACTCGTAACTTATAGAAGGCACATATGGGCATGCATATTTAAAAAGTAAATACAAGGTATGATCTTACAATTAAAAGCTAACTTCATGTTTCAAAGAACGAATCTATCTGATGAATGTCATAACAAAATCTCTCTAATGTATGATTGAGACAAGGCTTTGCACCAATGGGGTTCAACTTCATGATATTTGCTCTTTTCATGTCATTGAGACTTTTAAGTGATTTTTTTTATTTAATACTAAGTACTCTCTAACACTTAGGTAAATGGGGCATTTACATACATACCGCAAAATTCTTATATATTTACATATTCAACACCTAAACTTTGATATTTACATGCATACCACTCAAATCTTTCATATCACATCAATAATACCACAATTACTAACTTTTTAAGAGTTAAATACACTTTTTCTTGCATAGATTTATAACAAGTCTTATAAATGTAAATATCAAACTTTAGATGTTAGATATACAAAAACATATAAATGGTATGGTATGTATGTAAATTTCCCAAAACTTTAATTTGGTGACTGTTCTTAGTCAAATCTTAAATGATCTCATTAAAATTAGCTGTAAATCATCAATATTTTACAGGGAGATGCAGAAAAAATTATCATGCTATTCAACTAAAATGCATCCCTGGTACTTCAAGGTTTTTTATATTGAAATAGCTCCTCCTTTACTTGTAGGCAACTTTTTCACTTTCATCAAACGCAAAGATGCCCAATTATATTTGTAAGTGAAAAAAAATTAAAATTGAATCTTTGCAGTTTTTATTGTGCAAAGATGTATTACTTTCAATCAGATGGAGTGAAGGAGGGTCAGGGCAATGAGATTAATGGTTTATAAAGTGCTGAAGATGTAGAAAGACATGAAAAACCTCTTCATTGTTGCTAGAAAAGGGCAGCTGATTGGCGCAAAGCATACCAATAATATAATCCCTATAGATAATTGAGAGCAAAACAAAGAATCAACATATTGTCCATCAACTTCTTTAAAAAGAAAACAATAAATATTAAACCATAGAGAAATAGAGAAAGCCGGGGCGTGCTTTGACAACTAAATTCTCCCCCTCCTTCCTTGAATGTTGATATCATCAAATCTTTCATCTTCATACTGACTGAATGAAGGAGGGATTTACATTTATAAATATAAAAAATTATATTTACGTATTTACTCTCTGAAAATTGTGTTTATTTATAGCATCTAAATTTAAGAAAAATTTAACAACATGCCAAATAAATTTTATATATTTATATATCTAATACATAAAGTCTAATGTTTATGATATTACACTTTGATGACATAAAATATTTATAGTATTACACTTCGGTGTCATAAAACTATGCATGCATATATAAATGCATAAGAATTGTGTGATGTTTAGGACATCAAATATATGGCTTTATTATCCTTCTTTACCCTACTTTTGAAACCCATTTTAGTTCAAAAAGCCAAGCTAAATTGATTCACTCATTCCACAAGAACTTTCACCTAAAATGTGAAACTCAATAAAAAGTTCAATCTCTATATGTTAGGGCATAAAGATGGTGAAAGCTAGCCTTTTTTTTTATTTTATATGAGTTAGATATGATTGTTTAAGAAAATTTAATTATTAGATACTATTGGGACACTACTTAAATTAGGTTTTGTTGTTTGATTTTTTAATGTATATATGCCTATAATTACTTTATCATCACAATATTTTCATATAGTATAATTAGATTATTTGTGGTTGATTTAATGTAAATTTTGTTATAATATACCACCCAATTAGTATGGTAGAGATTGGAATCGAAAAGGCAATCGGAATAAATGTGAAGTAGCTGGGCATCATTTTAAATTGGTATATTTCTATTACTTTTATGAGATATTGTTATGATAAAAGGCACACATAAGAGAATAAGATCACATGAATGATAAAGTAATGAGTAAATTGCATCATTCTATAGGTATTATATTGCTAGTATTGAAATCCAATTGGTTCTAACATTGCATAAATGATTGAAACAATATAATATTTATGCAAAAATCAAAACTCAACTATGTTAAATAAAAATATATCCAAGTATGAAAAGGCAGTAAGTTCGCTCCATTGTAGCCACCAATCTCCTCTCAAAGGCTCCTCTTCAAATTATGTCAAAACAATCAATAATTTCATTTGCATTAATACTATTGTCACATTTTATTACAAATCATTTCTCAAAAATTTCAATTTACAGCACCTAACACAGCAGGAATTTAGTTTATTACCGACGATCAAATATCGTCGGTAATAACAGATAAACTGTAGGTAATATATTTACCGACGGTTTAGCTATGACAAAGTTGACGTAGCAAAAATGCTTATCTATAATTAAATTACTAATGAATTTAACGACGATTTACATTAACCGTCAATTAACCGACATACCATATATGTTCCTATAGATTCAAAAACATGTCATGTTTAACCATAACTTGACCGTCTACTATATAACAGACAAAAACGTCTGTAGAAAAAGTGTTGCAGTTCCGTTTGAAAAGTATCGTGGTTATGTCGGTAAACTATCACCAAACCGTTGATTGACTATGGAAATTTACAGACTTCTCTGTCTGTAGCAAAACTGCAGCACTTTGCTCAGACGTCACTTGTTCAATTGACCATAAAAAAACATTCACTTGTTCGATAAACCATTGTAAAATCGTTGATAAGCCCTCAAAAACATATACCATCAAGAAAAAATATATACAGTCCTCTTTCAATGCTATAATCTACATGCCTATAATCGTAACAGATCAATCAAAACACAGCACAATGCAGTAACAAAACTAATTAACGGATAAACCATATACATAAATAAGAGAAATAATTGAATTAAAATAAATAAAATGTACAAGTTCAAAATAAAACTAATGTTCACAAACAATAAATTGTTCAATACACAATTAAATAAAAAAAAAACCCCTTACTCATCCTCTTCATCATCACCATACTCATCCTATAATGGCTTATTCCCTTTCTGCAATTCAGAATACAGCACTGCTTTGATCTCTACCCTCGTCTCCAATCTCAAGGTTGTTACCTAGACAATAACCTCAACAGTAACCTGGAGACACATCACCTTCTTCTGTGAAGTGGAAGTAGATGCACCAGATGTGCTAAAGGTCGAGCATGCATCATAAGTCGGTAACTGGGATCCCAACCCGTAAACCCTAACCTTCTTCCCACCGACAACCTCCCTCCAGAGGTCGTACTCAGGTGGATTGTGAGATATGTCTGACCATATGGTGCTGAGATCTGCTATTCTTGAGCTTCAAAAAGGCCTCCTACAAAAACATATGATTAATAATCATGAGAGAATAAATAAATTTTGATATTTATTTGAATTTTATACATATTAATCTTTTAATTATCTGAGTTTCTTGTGATCTGTTGTTCACCCAAAACTGATCTAACTATCGCTTATGGGTGCGCTCATGTAACTCTGTAGCAATTAGCTCCCATTATTTCTCCAGTTTCTATCAGTGTAAGGAATAGTTAGCATACATTTAATGTAAAATAAGATTTAACGGAAACAATTAAGTCTTACCACCCTTTTCTTGTACTTCGTATGTGAGAAGGCTCCACCAGTGTGCTTTGTACTCGTAGTCAAAGTGGCGATTTAGCTTTGGTTGCTCCTGCTTCTTCTAATACTTGAGAGATTCCCAGGCCCTAAACAGTGCAACAAAAACATCCTCAACTAGCCACAAAGGGTGCTCACGTGTCTGGCGTATACCACAAAACTAGTCTCGTAGACGATCAATCCACTTCTGCTCAAAGTTTTTGCAGATGTGTGTCTCCTCCTCGAGGGGCTAGGACCATTGCTTCTATAAATTTAATTATAAAGTGTTAGATTCATAAATATAAATAAATAAATGTAATTATTGTGTTCGGGATTTACCTTAAACTTACCAAACCACATATCTCAAACTGTGATCAAGATCTCCTTCCAAGATAAGAACAAGTCGTCGTACCTGCTCTGAATTATATATCTGATGGAATGGATGGCCTATGTAAGGGGGACTAAATATGAAAATAACATATAAATAGTTTAGTATTAAATAAAAAAACACAAAAAAGTAATGTGGGCATTAAATTTAAACTTATGTTTTCCCCACTACCTTGAGCTAATGACGGCTCCTGGTGTTACTCGAACTCGACGGAGCATCAATAGCAGCAGATGTTGACGGTGTTGGTGTTGTTGTGGTTGTGGTTATTGGTTGTGGTGGTGTCGTGGTCGCGAGTGTTGGCGGTAGTGGTGTCGTGGCTGGTAGTAGTTTCGTGGCTAGTGTTGGTAGTGGTGATGGGGACGTGACTGATGGAGGAATTGGTGTAGTAGTTGAGCTTGGAGGTAGTGTGGGTGTGGTGCCCTCTATACTACCACATCCACAGCCTCGTCAGCTTACAGACTTACGCAAGAAAACACGTCTCCCGACCGGGGCGGCATACTGTTCCTTCCTCCAGAAGTTATTTGCAAGCAGAAAAGTAAATTTAATTAGTACATCTACATATTACTAAAGATGAAAGTACAATAATATGCAGTACAAATAAAGGATAACACTAAATTACATGTGTACAATTTACAGACCACTGTAATTGAAAAAAAATAAAAGTTCTCTGTAAACGAAAAGGAAAATTGTAACGTGCAACTTACAAACTACTGAAACTGACAATACAGAACCTTGAAAGGGTTAAATCCTGAAAACTATTTAGTACATTAATAAGCAAGTCCTAGTAAATCCAAAGAAAGTGTTTGATGGCTTTAATAGGATTTACTAAATCCCACAAGCTTTAGTATCTCTTGACACGGGGATTTGTATATGCAAATATTTATGAAGCTGACGCCACTTAACGACACCAAAAACTCGATGCAGGCAAATTTATAATAAATATGCAATATAATCCTAACAAAACACTTTTTTATAAATATAATTTATCCTTTAAAACTCTTTTTAACTTTCAAATCTCTCTTAAATATCAACACAAGTATACGTATCATTCAAAGAATAAAGGGCTCTAATGGATTTATAGATATTGATCCCACAGAGAAGTTGGAAAATCCTAGAGTAAATTATGGAAATTATTTTATAAAAAAAAATAATAAATAAAAGTAAAGTTTGAAATTTGAAAATTGACTGCTCAGGCGAATGTTAATTAAAATGTAGATGTATGATTACAGAAATCAAACTAAACTAAATACTAAACTTTCGAAAGTAAAATTGCAAAAATTAAACAAAGTTTTTGTTGTGATGGAAACTTCAAATTTAAGAAAGCATCATTCCCCTTTAAAATGAGTATATAGTTTGTGAAGAAATTGAAATTATTCGAAAATATATATAAAAATTGTTTTATGTCAAATAAGAGCAATCATATTCTTTACCCTCTTCCGAGTGCTATAAAGAATATTGACTAATCCAGAGTTTGGTCCCTAATTCTATGATTAGGCTGGGAGGATACCGGCTGCCACTCCAGAGCTCCCATTACTCCATCCCCCGAGGGCTAACAATCTCGCATTAGTTTCCAATCAACTGAACCAAATTTGGGGTTTTAATATGTCACCTTAAAATCTTCAATTCTACATCCAACGAAAGTATATTTTTCTATTTATTTGCGCTCAATCCCATGGATGACATGCTCTCCCATGAAATCAAATGTGATTCTCTCTGTGTTGTAAAAATCATATCTCATTTAAGAACACATGTCTCTTACAAGTTTTAACATTTCAATTAGCCAGATCGAAAAGTAAATAAAGATCGGAGTTCAAATCATAACAAATTATTATCATTTAAAACAGTAGAAAAAAATATATATTCTTCACAAAACCATATCTTCAAAGTAGGGAGAATGATAAAGAATACTACTCAGAATTCATGAGAAGGATACAATAAAACATGAATTTCATATATAAAAATAAGTTTACAAAATAAAAGAAATAAAAATACAACTTATCTTACAATTCTTCCCAAACAAATCCCTATAAGTTCTCTCCAAGTCTTTCTCTCTTTACAATCACTCCCAATTCTTTCTTAGAAATGTAATGAAGAAAAAATTTCTCACCTTCCCTCTCCTCTTACAAACCTAGAAGAAAATCTCCTCTTATCTCTCTCTCTAACTCACGCCACTTTCTCTCTCTCCCTCATGTCACACCCACACAAATGAGAAGTCTTCTTCTTTTATTTTGGGCATCCTCCTTTGAAAGAGAATTCAAATTTTCCTCCAAAATTCCCTCCAAAAGTCAACTCTTTTGAATTGAAAAGATGTGTCATTTGATCCAAGAGTTATATCCCTCCATAAAAGAACCTTCCAAAGTGTCTAGATGCATTAAACCACTCCAAAGGGTGTGTAGAACAAGCGTCCTTTTGAAAATCCACGCAAAATTTGTCTCGAACCGCCTTAATTTGAAAAAGTCATCCCTGACGCTTCATGCACTGATCTAGCACATCATGCGCAACTCTTGCCAGAATCCAAAATTGGCTCTTTTTGCTCCAAATTTCGTCCTTTTGTCATTTTTTCTCCAAATGCCTAAAAATGATATACCTGCAACAAAAACACAAAAATACATTTCTTTGAAGTGCAATATCACCAAAAATAAGCATAAAATAGGTACTTAAAATAGTATATTATTTTGATGTATAATCTCTACAACAACAATAACAAGCTTTTATCCTACTAAGTGAGGTTGACTACATGAATCCTTTTCTTCAT
This sequence comes from Phalaenopsis aphrodite, assembly GCA_003013225.1. Taxonomy (NCBI): domain Eukaryota; kingdom Viridiplantae; phylum Streptophyta; class Magnoliopsida; order Asparagales; family Orchidaceae; genus Phalaenopsis; species Phalaenopsis aphrodite. The sequence continues at coordinate 3,373,460 of NEWO01000025.1, forward strand.
TGAGTCCTATTAAGTGTCATGCTTTCATTTTTTTTATAATACATTAAGATCATTTTTATGCAACATGCCCAAGGCTTTGTAGGCCTACCTCTGCCTTTCTCAATATAAATTGAACCTAAAACATCTACTCACCAAATCAGTTCATCAGATGGTCGATGTTTAATGTGACCAAACCATCTAAGACGAATCTCTCTAATTTTGTCCACCGCAGGAGCTAAACTAACTCTTTCACAAATATATTCATTTCACATTTTATCTCTAAGTGCAAAGCCACTCAGCAACACTTAACTTAATTTTATGCTTCTCTTTTAAAGGCCAACATTATGTCTCAAAGAGCATTGTAGGTTTCACCACCAACAACAAAAAACCTTTAATCCACTAATGGGTCGGCTACATGAATCCTTTTTTATCCATTGTGCCCTATCGAGTGTCATATTTTGATTTAATTGTAATAAATTAAGATAATTTTTTATACAATATGCCCAAATCTTTGTAGGTTGTCTACCTCTGACTTTCTTAACATAAGTCGAATATAAGACATCTACTCGCCTAATTAGTTCATCAGATGTTCGATGTTTAATGTGACCAAACCATCTAAGACGACTCTCTCTAATTTTATCTGTGACAAAAGCTACACTAACCCTTTCACAGATATAATCATTTCACATTTTTTCTCTAAGTGTAAAGCCACTCATCCATTTTAGCATTCTCATCCCAGCAACACTTAACTTAATTTTATGCTTCTCTTTTAAAGGCCAACATTTTGTGCCATAGAGTGTTGCAGCTCTCACCACCAATAAGAATAATCCTTTAACACACGAAGTGGGGCCGACTACATGAATCATTTTTCTCCATTGCATCCAATTGAGTGTCATATTTTTATTTAATTCTAAGAAATTAAGATCATATTTATACAGTAGGCCCAAGTCTTTGTAAGTGGTCTACCTCCACCTTTCTTAGCATAAGTTGAATCGAAAATATCTACTCTCTTAACCAGTTCATCAGATGGTTGACATTTAAAGTGATCGAAACATTTAAGAAATTCTCTATGATTTTGTCTGCCACAAAAGCTACACTAACCCTTTCATGGATGTATTCATTTCACATTTTATCTATAAGTGTAAAGTCATTCATCCACATGAGAATTTTCATCTCGGCAACACTTAACTTAATTTTATGCTTTTCTTTTAAAGGCCAACATCCTGTGCAATAGAGCATTACAGGTCTCAGCACCACCAACAACAAACCTTTAACACACTAAGTAGAGTCGGCTACATGAATCTTTTTTCTTCTCTACGACTTATTGAGTGTCATATTTTCATTTAATTCTAATAAATTAATATCATTTTTTAAACAATATGTCCTTTTTAGGTCTACCTTTGTCTTTATTAACATAAATCAAATCTAAAACATTTACTCTTCTAATTGGATCATCAGATGGTCGACTTAATGTGATCAGACCATTTAAGATGATTCTCTCTAATTTTGCCTGCCACAAGAGCTACACCAACCCTTTCACGAATATATTCATTTCACATTTTATCTTTAAGCGTAAAGCCACTCATCCACCTGAGCATTCTCATCTCGATGACACTTAACTTAATTTCATGCTTCACTTTTAAAGGTTGTGCCATAGAGCATTGCATATCTCATCACCAACAACAACAAGCCTTTAACTCGTTAAGTGGAGTCAGCTACATAAATCCTTTTTCTCCATTCCTATTGAGTGTCTTATTTTCATTTAATTCTAAAAAATTAAGATCATTTTAATACAATATGCACAAGTCTTTGTAGGTGGTCTACCTCTGCCTTTCATAACGTAAGTCAAATCTAAAACATCTACTCTCTTAACCGGTTCATCGGATCCTCCACAGGAGCTACACTAACCCTTTCATGGATATATTCCCTTAACATTTTATCTCTAAGTGTAAATCCACTCATCCACCTCAACATTCTCACCTTGGCAACACTTAACCTAATTTTATGCTTCTCTTCTAAAATCCAACATTCTATGCTATGGAGCATTGAAGGTGTCACCACCTTCTTATAAAAATTTCCTTTCAGTCCAAATAGTACTTTTCTATCACACAATATACCCGAAGCATTCCTCCACTTCAACCAACCAAATTGGATTCTACTAATAACATCCCCTTTTACATCACCATAAACCATACATGTGAGTGTCGGCATTAATGTCAGAGCATCAGATATGGGGTGAGCATCAGAGCTAGAGTTGTCGGAGCTCGATCGTCAGGGCGCTGGAGTCATCGGGAGAGGGTAGGGGAGGTTTAGAGCATGAGGGGTTGGGAGAGACTGAGAGGGATTAGGATTAGGACAAGTTTGGGGGCATAGCAAATTTCGGTGGTATAAAGCATTCTTTACGACATCTTACAAACGGCTCGAAATTCGTACGTTATTAACATTAAAACCAAAGGCATTGCCCGTCGGTCACTAAAAAATCTTATCGGTTAATGCCTCGCCAAAAGGCGGGTTAAAAAATAACCGATTACATATGACTGTCGGTTATTATGCACATATAAATGATGGTGAAATACATTAGTTATAATAGAAATTGTCGAATACTTATCTACTATTCACAAGCAACGATATGTCATATTGCTATGTCGTCGGAAATAACTCAACACATAAGCCGTTGTAAAACTGTTGGAAAATGGAGCATTTTTATCGATAAAAACATAAGTTGTTGGTTATAATGTTTTTCCCTATAGTGTAAAAATGGGCAAGATAAGTGTTGGTGATTCAACATCAGCTTCTTAATTCTTGTGGAGGCTAAACTCTTGAAACTTTCAAAATTGGTACCTAGGCAAAAGGTCAAGCACCTAGGCATCAAGTTATTGAGAAAAAAATTAGATTCAATCTAGCTTATGCACTAGATGTGAGCGCCCTCTAATGCTCAACTTGCATGGATTGTTTTTTTTTTTTTTTTGATGGTTTCAATCACTACTTCTCATTTTATTCATGATGTTCCTACAAAATGGAGTTCAACTAATAAGAAATAGTTTAATAAGTACAATGATTTTATTAAAATTACATACAAAATAATTTGTAAAACATGAAAATCTACATAAGAATAATGCTACTTAAATGATAATTATCAGCCATTTCAAATTAATTTAAAGGTTTAAATAAATTAAAATTAAAGTACATTTGCAAAACTTTTTAAAGCCCTTATTTATACATTCATTCATGAATTTGCTACTACTATGTAACCTTTGGTTGGTTCATTATTAGTGACTCACCAAACTGTGGATATATAATGGCTTATAAATTTTTAATCTAGTTGATATTGGATTGAAACTAAGAATAAAGCTATAAAAAATATGAAGTTGGGGAGCAAAAAACTTGTTCAAGTTGATAACAAATCAATATTTTTGTGCTTAAATAACATATTGAAGTGTTCACTCATAGTTAAGAGGTCATGATTTTAAGCCATACTGCCATATTGGAGAACACTTCTCAATTACTAGGTATGTTATGATGATAAAATTGTTAGACATTCAAATGAAAGTGATTGACTTAAAGTACAATTTAACATAAATATTCATGATAATTTTAATAAATATTTGTCAGATATTGAATAGAGCTCATATACGAAAGAAGATATAATTTGTTTAAAACAAAAAAAAGGAACATTAGTCCCAAGTTGAATTGTGGCCACTCAAGATTTGGTAATAATGACAATATCAAATCTTCACACTAATTAATTTTTTTACTAGTTAAGGTGGAGATGATTAAGTTTTATTAAATTTTACAACTTATATTGATTTTTATGAGTTTTAAGTACATTTTCCATATGAAAAATATTCATTTAAATAATGTTAATCAGTTTTGTTATCATTAAAGATTTATGATTGTGTATGAAGGTATAATATCAAGTCTCCCAATGAAAGATCAATAGAATATAGTAGATGATGAAGTGGATGCTTGTATCTGATATTATAAGCCTACAAGAAGGATAAGAAAAGGGGGAATAAAAAAACATTATAAAGAAATTAAAACAAATAAAATTCATAAATATAGTCAACATGAATACTAGAACTAATATAAGAGTATCAGTAAGGATCCTCGCAATTAAACATGTATACAAATGGTTGATGTTAAGCGAACTTAATATAGTTTTAAGCTTAAATATGCTAAATTTTAATTTATATCCAAACTATCAACCATGACAAAGATAATGGACAAAAGCCAAAAAAAGATAACCATTAGTTTAAATAATTTAATTTTAATAAATCAATATACATCATCATGTTTTTAGTAATATAAACAACTTTCAATAAGTGTTTTGCAAATACTAGATAAACCTTGTTTGGTGTTTTATAATAATTGGTGAACTAAACAGTTCAAGTCGTTAAAAAACTATTTCTGTAAATGTACACAAAAACTAGTAAGCAAAATAATTTAGAGTGCATTAAATTGCCTTTTGGGAGAAGAAACTACATTATTTTTTCCTCATGATATCGAATTGATGATATTGAACTTGTAGCTAAAAAATAATTTTTCTTCTCAAAAATTTCCAAGGAATTTTCCTATTGAACAACCAATTAATGCTAGAATTAAGATGCAAATTCAATTTTAATTTTAATTTAGTTCCAAAATGGAAGCTAGAAGTCATGCAAATGAATGACCTATCAATTTACACAGATATGTTGATGCATGTGATAACATCCACTCATACCTTATGCAATCAACATTAAAATTCAAGGGACAACAATTATTTTATTGCAATAAATATTAATTTGATTACTACTCTCTATCATATTTCTTATAATCCTTCACCCATTCAAGATCCCCTCATAATATCTGTGTTTTCCGTTGCTCCTACTCTGCTTCTTGTGACTAAGTTGCTTGCACATTAACTCATTCTCTTCTTTCAATACATTTAGTTGTCTGTTCTTGTATTGTCTTCGGCCAAGCAGAATGTGATGTGTCCTAAAAGAAACATTGCCTATCTCAAAAGGTAAAAACATATCTTAAAAGACAATAGTGACATCCTCTTTCATTTGAGTAAAGTTATTATTCTAGCTCTTATGTTTATATTTATTACATTGGAAATGAATGATTCCACAAATAGAAGTATATACATAATGCATATGCAAATCTTATAAATCCAAATTTATCAAACTCAAGAGAGTTAAATCCTGTAAAATGTTTGACATATTTGCAAGTTAATTCTATAATAAATCCTAAAAAATAATTTGACAAATTAAAGAAAAAATTAGTATAATTTATCAGAATAACCATTCAAAGATAAAGATTAAATAACAAAAAAATAAATGAGTTTCTAAAGCATTAAAGTGCATAGAAAATATGAATTTAAAATAATTAATAATTAATTATATCGATTTATAAAAAAAGAATTGAATTAATTATTTATTAAACAATAATTTAACGTTAATCAATTATTAATTATATAAATTAAAAATAGAATTTATTAAATAAATAAAATTTTAAATATTTTTATTCATTATGTAACTATTTAATAATTACATTTAAATCAATCTAAATTATAATTAATTCGACAATATAAATTAATTATTGATTATCATTTATTAATCAATAAAATTAGTAAATTAACTTAAATAAATATTAATTAAAACCACCATCCCCCTCCCAAAACCCTTGCTGATGTCCCTCTGCCTACGGTTTCGCTCAAAAGCATCGCCTGCGTCAACGAACCTTTGCGGTACAGTAGCCATTAGAGTTAGCATCGAAGGGATCGCAGCTTACAGCGAACACAGAAACTCCCATCTTTCGCATCCTTTCCCTCCGCTCCTACCGGAAACCATTGAAGAAGGTAAGCCTGTTATCGCCATTTTTCTTCTTCGCTTGTCGCGGATTTACTAACCCGCCCATTCCTATGATTTAGTAAATCCCGGATTTATCAGGAATCGGCGTCATTTTGGCTTTTATGGGAGCTTAGGACTCCGTCTGGCTGGGTTTATCTTAAATCCTGCGTTTTTTGCCGTCTGGCAAGATATCTTTTTTGATGCTTGGCAGGATTTAGGTGGGTAAATCCTGCTCAAATCCTGTTACCAAAAAGCCCCTAGATATGTAAAACGGCATGCTTGGGTTGGCATGTAACAGCAAATAAGAACAGGGAAGAAAGCAGAAAGAGCATAACTTATTTGTTATATGAGTTATACAAACTATACAAGGCCTGTCCTATCTATTGATTAAAAAGGATAAGAATCAGGCCAGACCAAATCACAGCTAAGTGAAAGCAAACTAGACCAAAACGGTTCAATGTCCAAATGGGCCGAACCCAACACCAAATAAGTACATTAACATCCCGTTCAAATTGACGAGCTTTGTCGAATATAGTCAATTTGTCGCGAAGAAACTTGAATCATTGGGAATATATTTGGTGAAGAAATCCACAAGTTGATCAATAGTGTTGACGTGATGGCCCGTAAAAGCTTTGTTTTTTGTGCATTCTCAAACATAATGACAATCAATCTCTATGTGCTTAGTGCGGGCAAGAAAGACCAAATTATTGGCAAGAGTGATAGCAGAGGTATTTTCACAGTAAATAGGTGTGGAAGCGAAATGTGGAATTTGAAAATCTTGAAGTAGACATTTTAGCTAGAAAATTTTGGTCGCCGTTGTGGCTAAAGCATGATATTCAACTTCGGTAGAGGAGCGAGTGATTGTGAATCTTTTTAAAATTCCGGGAAATAAACGTAGGCTAAAAAATATGCAGAAACCAAAAGTCAAATTTCGATAAGTAGGATCAACGGCCCAAGCAGCATCAGCGAAGACAATGAGGTCTAAGGATCCTCGAATAATTGGTATGCCAAGGTGAATGGTGGCCTGTAGATATCGAAGAATATGCTTCAATTGTTGAAAACTGTGTTTTGTTGGTTGATGCATTGTTTGACTAGAGTGATTCACAACACAAGTGATATCAAGGCGTGTGAGAATTAGATACTGTAAGGAACCAATCAATTTACGATAAAAAGAGGGATCATGAAAGAAAGTGTGAACAGAGAGATCAGAAGACTTCCTGGTGTTGGTGAGATTTTGCACAGATTTAAATTAAGTCATTCCTGAAGTATGGAGAATTTGTTGAGCGTAAGTTGCTTTATTGAGGTGTACATTGTAAGAGGTATGAGTAGCTTGTATGCCAATGAACTTGGAGATAAGTCCCAAAGTTCTCATTTGAATCCGCTATGTAAGCTTTGAAGAAGAGTATCAATAGTTGGATTGTCATTTCCAGTTATTAAGATATTATCCACATATATTAGAATATAGATATGATTATTTTTGGAATGGTGGCCTTAGAGAGACAGATTAGCTGAGCTAACTTGAAAGTGAAGAAGCTGAAGATATGTAGTGAGAATGTGATTCCAATGACGAGGTGCTTGCTTTAGTCCGTAAATAGCCTTTTTGAGTTTACAAACAAAAGTAGGATGAACTTGATCAAGAAAGTCTTGGGGTTGCTGCATGTAGGCACTCTCTGGTAGATTTCCATGAAGAAATGCATTGGAGACATCAAGTTGAAGAATTTTCTACTAGTAGGTAGTAGTTATGGTGAGAAAGACTCTAATTGTAGAGATTTTTGTCATCGGGCTGATGGTTTTAAGATTGTCTGTCTTCTTGTTGTTTGAACCCATGAGCCACAAGGCGAGCCTTATATCGCGCCATTATCTCGCTTGAATTAAGTTTGGACTTGAAGGTCAACCTGCAACCGAGAATGTTATACTAAGATGTGGGAGGTACCAATTCCCAGGTCCCTTGATTTTGTAGAGCTTGAAATTCAGGAGATATTGCTTTTTTCTAGTGTTCACGTTTAACAACCATAGAGTATGTAGTGGAATCATGATTAGTTTGATGTATAAGATTGAGAATTTGACGAGGTTTAATGTTGCCAGTTTTAGTTATAGTGAGTATGGGATGTGATGGGCGATGAGTTAAAGGTGCAAGGGGTGGACCAGAATGTAAGGAGAAAGGAAATGTGTTAGAAGCTGGAGCAGGTGAAGCGGCGTGGACAGGTGATAAGCTCTGGTTCGTGGCAATAGGAATAGAGGAGTTATGTATGGGGAGTGGAGGGACCATGTGGTTAGGAAGTTGTGAGAAGTATGAGTTGGTAATAGAGTAGTGGAGGGAACTAATAGGAGAGGAGGTATGAAGGACACGAGTGGGATATAAGAGGAGGCATAAATTGATTTGTGTTGATAGGACGAGACACATTCATTAAATGTATCATGACGGGAGATATATACTTTATTGGTAGGCATATCAAGACATTTATAGTCTTTTTGGGAAGGAGCATAGCCAAGAAAAACATATTATTTGGATGAATGCTTAAGTTTATGATTAATATAGAGCCTGAGCCAAGGAAAACATTGACAGTCAAATATTTTTAAGTGTTAATAAATCAGTTGTTTATGGAATAATTTTTCATATGGAGATTTGTATTGTAATGTTTTGGTAGGCAAGCGATTAATGAGATAGCATACAGTGATAAAGTATCAACCCATAGATGGGTGGGTAGATAAGTGTCATGCAAGTGGGTGTGAACTGTTTTTATAGAATGTCTATGCTTTTTTTTCTGCAACACCATTTTGTTTGGGGGTATACGGACATTTATATTTTTGGTGAATGCCAAGTTGAGCGAGATAAATATTAAATTTAGACTTGCAGTATTCGCCTCCACCATCTTTTCAAAGGATATTTATGTTAGAGCTGAATTGATTTTTAACAAGAGCTTTTAATTCCCGAAACGCAGATTGACCCACGCAAAGCGAGAAAAGTCGTTAATAAAAATGACAATATTTATAATGTTGATAAGAGGGACAGGAGAAGGACTCCTGACATCAGAGTGAATAATTTGCAAGGGTGCAGTAGCTCGAATACAGGATGCGACGAAAGGTAATTTATACTTTTGGACAAATTACATGAATTACAAGTTGTTTTGGGAATAACATGTTGTAAACTAGAGGTAAAACTTGCTGAATATGATTGTGGGGATGTCTAAGTCGCCTATGCCACAGATCTGGAACATTCTGAACATATATGTGAGCAAGAGGGATGTTGATGTCTGCTGGAGGAAATTGAATTGAGTATAGTCCTTGAATGTAGTGTTCTTTAAGAAAAACTTTGTTGATCCTGCACATCCTTAATAGAGTAACCGTTAGCAATGGAAGTAATAATGCTAGAATTTTACATAGTTAACTTATGAACCGAAAGTAGATTATATGCTAAGTTAGGAACATGATGAATATTGAAAAGCATGAGCTTATGAGTTGGAGTAGGAAGCGGTCCTTGACCAATATGAGTAATAGGAAGTTGTTGACCATTTCCAATTGATATAGAAGTGTCACCTTTGTAGTTTTGGACACTGCGAAGTTGATGTGCGTTGGCGGTGAGATGTTGAATAGCACCACTGTCAAGATTCACTGTTGGTCTAAGTTGGACATTGAATCAGAGATAAGAGCTGTAGGGGGCTGATAAGTATGATCATATCTATGCCAACATTTAAATGCTGAGTGCCCAACGTTGTTACATATTTGGCAAGTAATGTTGTTTTTGCAGTTGTTAGAGGAGTTCTTAAATCCTTCAGAGGGCTGCCCTTTGGAAGAACTGGATTTGTTCTTATGGGGATTGAAATTTTGCTGAGTTTGGTTAGATGAGGTAGTAGATTGGCCCTTGTACCTGTTGCGGTTTGAAGCGGCCAATGCAATAGTGTTTTGAGGAGGAGGAGCTTCTTTGAGGGCTTCTTGTGCCAAGGTGAGTTCCTCGCTACTTAGAATGGTATAGAAATCATCCAAGCTAATTAGTTGGAGATGAGTGTGAATAGATGCCTTGAAGGCGTGATAGATGGGAGGCAAACATTAAGCTTATAAAGTATTATGTCCTCGGCCTCAAGAAGTACTTCAGTTGTGGCTAGAACGTCAACTTTGTATTTGATGTCAGAAAGATATTTAGTCATAGTTCGATCTCTTTTTGATACAATGTGGAGTTTGTTTTTATGTTGGAGAATACGAGATCAATTGGAGGACTAAAGTCTTTGTTCAATAGTATTCCAAACTTGAGCATAGTTTTCAAGATTAAGAAGATATGGTAAAATAGGTGGTAAGAAGACAGATTAAATGGCAGCCAGGCGTTGTTGATCCATAAAGATTCATTTGCTATAATCAGGATTTGGTATATTAATTCCTGAGGAACCTTGGACAAATTTATTAGGACTGCAAGAACCATCAAGAAATTCGTCGTACCCATTGGCACAGAATAATTTCAGCACTTATGCCTTCCGAATGGGATGATTGTTAGCGATAAGTGTCGTGGAGACAACATTTTTAATAATGCCCAACAGAAATTTCAGTTGGGTAGGGATTGGAATATCCGCCCGTGGGAAGAGAGTTGCTTGAGTTGGTGGTCATCTTAACATTAATGGAAGAATTGGAAATGGTGCTCATGAAGACAACAGGTGAAGAAAAGAATAAAGAAAGGTGGGAGAAAAATATACGCAGGTTTTTTCTGAAAGTAGATCAGAAATTATAGATGCAAGATATGCTTGAAGGCAAGAAACAAAAATGAGATGGCCAACAAGAGAGAAAAAAAAAAAGCTGGAGGAATTGCACCTTTAGGAAGAACACGACAGGAGAACTAAGCGGAAGAGCTCGCTGAGAAAGGGAGGAGCAGCAAGGCATGCGGAGAACTTGCTGCGGGGAAGGTTGCTCTGATACCATGATAGCAAATAAGAACAGAGAAGAAAGCAGAAAGAACATTACTTATAATTAATTGAGTTATACAAACTATACAAGGCCTGTCCTATTTATAGATTACATAGGATAAGAACCAGGCCTGACCAAACCACAGCTAAATGAAAGCAAACTAGAACAAACCGGTTCAATTCCCAAATGGACAGAACCTAACACTAAATAGGTAAATTAACAGCATTATGTAAATAAGTAAATTAACAGCATTATGTAAATTATCTTTTATTAAAGTAAACCAGTAATAACTCTTTTCTAATCATTCTAACCTGCTTATATTTATTAAACTTTAGTGAATCAGGGTTTTAGTGACAACTAAAGCGAATGCGTGCTACAATATCTTGGTTTTTGGTTCATCTTTCTTGATTTTCCTTCATTGCCTTGTTGTCACAGTGGATGGAGTCTGATCTAAGTTCCCTTCGAATAACGTCTCTTGACGAGGAAGGGCTAGAAGATGAAGAAATGGAAGATTTTGGCATGGGAGAACAGGAAGATGATGAGGACGATGAGGACGATGAGGCAGAGGTCGAGCTCACTCTAGGATTTGTTGAAAAGCCCAAAAACCCTTGTCTGCTTCTCCGTCATCTTTTTCCCAGCAAGGCAGGAGGTGTCCCTGTAAATCCTTAGCCCGTAACAAAGCTTTGTTTTTTTACTATTCTTTTCTGCTCCCAAATTCTCTGGTAATTCTTCCATTTACCTGCAAGTCTATTTCCAATTTCAACATATCCAGGCGTGGCTGGACCCGTCGGATCTTCCTTCGGAGAAATCTTCCACCTGTGGGTTCTGCGGGGAGCCGCTTCAATTCCTTCTTCAGGTTATAGCTGTTTTTTAGACTTTATTACCTAGGAATTGTGTGGTATTTATGTAAAATTTGCTTTCGTTTTTTGTTTTCTGATTATTCTTGAATGATTAAGTGGTGTGAAGTTTAGAGTTCCTTTTTGTAGATTTATGCTCCAATTTCTGACAAGGAGTCAACTTTCCATCGGATGCTCTATGTCTTTATGTGCCCTTCGATGTCTTGTCTGCTAAAGGACCAGCATGAACAATGGAAGCGCAATGAGGAAAATCCCTGTAGAAGGTATTCCTGGCTTCATGTTGACTTAATTTTGAATGTTTAACAGACCAACTTTTTAATTTGCATCCTTCATTATGACTAAATTGACTAAGTTATGTTTGATCTTTTGGTAATTATTCTCTACAAGCGTGAAGATTTTCCGTTGTCAGTTGCCTAGATTGAATCCTTTCTACTCGAGTGAGCCTCCCAAGCATAACAGCACTGACAAACCTATCACGACTGGAGGTAATGTACATAAATGTATTTAAGCTATCACTTAATCATTGCAGGGGATTATCAGTAATTCTACCTTTTTTTTCTTTTTGAGAAAAGTGTCAAAATGGTCCATGATTCTTTGCAATGGTCATTTTAGTCCTAGAGTCTTTAAAAGTGTCAATTTGATCTCAAGATTTTTTAATATGGATTGAAATAGTTCATAAAGAGGACTATTTTACCCTCCAATTAAGAGAGTATGGGGACAAATTTGTCTCTTTTATGGGCTCTGGGATTAAAATGTTCCCATGCAGAGAATTGCAGTAGTATGATTCTTAGATTTTATTCCCTTTGTAAATGCTCTCTTACACGATAAAATCTCATTAATGCTGTTGCAGTTCATGCATCAAAACGCTTAGAGACAAACATAAGATCTGAAGTTCTATTATTCCAACGGACTTATTATGAGTTTTCCTTTAAATTTAGGGTCATTTACATACATAGCACACAATTCTTATTTATTACCAATCTCACGCTTAAAATTTTCATTTTTTACACATATTGCACTCAAATATTTAATTTCAGGTAAAAATTAGCACTATTACCAATTTTTAAAAGTGAAGCACACTTTTCATGCATAGGTTTAAAGCACCAAAGTGTTATGCGTGTAAAGATGAAAGTTTAGTTGTGAGATATGTAAATACATAAAAATTGTGTGTTATGCTTGTAAAATTTCCCTTAAATTTATTCTATGACTCTTTTGACAGCTCCATTGTGTTGTTGGTGTGGGTCATGGAAAGGGGACAAAGTGTGTGGTAGCTGCAAAAAAGCTCGCTACTGCTCTGCGAAACACCAGGTTAGCCTAATGCTAATTTCTATTGATTTCATTTTTAAAGTTACACGTGAACATTGTTGATATATGTCACTGCCCCTTTTCAGTCGATGCATTGGCGGTTAGGGCATAAAATCGAGTGTTGCAAGCTAATGAATTCGATAAAATCTTCTGCATCTCGCATTGTTAATGGTAAATCAATACAAGCAACAGAAAAATGTAAGCAAACAGACTCTCATGCTTAAAACTTGGGGCATTTACATACATACCACCAAATTCTTATATGTTTACATATCTGACACCTAAACTTTATTTCTTACAATTTTATCACTCAAATCTTTCATATCACATAAAAAATACCACTATTTTAGCTTTTAAATAGTGAAATATACACCATGCATAGGTGGCGCATATATTTTAAAATTGAAGTTTAGCTGTTAGATATATAAATACATAATAATTGAATGGTATGCATGTAAATCTTCCTTGAAACTTTTTTATTTTTGAAAATGGCTCTCGTGTTAACTATTGTAGATGCTAGCAATAGCTTATGGCCTGAATTTGAGATCATAATTGAGGAGGAATGCACAGTTGATACAGAAATTTCTGAAGATAGCAGATTTGTTTCCTCTTTGGCACCTACAAGTAGCAGAATGGATGAAACATATCAACTTTTATCTGACAAATTTGAGGTATTGGGTCTGCACTGATGAAAATTATGGATATTTTTCTTCTGATAATGGGAACTTTAAGAGTTAAATGGATGTTCGATGCAGGCTGACACTGATAAAAAGGTTTGGGCATCATTTCAAGAACGCATTGCTAAAGCTCCTGAGCAGGTGTTGAGGTAAGTCTGCTTTGATGTTTCTGTAGATATTACATAATGAATTTATTTGCCGATTTTTCCTTTTCAGCTTCTGGTAAATCCTTCTTTGAGAATTTTAATAGGATATATTCAAACTGTTTTTATCAGAATGCTATTAAATAAGAATTTTGTTTGTATTCACTAAGTTCTGCCAACCAGTGCCTCTATCTGATTGTTTCTGATGTCAAAAAATCTTTTATTAAAGAAATTTGCTAAGACAACCTCAAAGGCTGCACCTCAGTTTGAAAAAAAATAAACTCATCAACGTTAATTTAATATTTACAATCGCACAACATAATCCACCCCCAAACAAAGTTAACTTGTTCTTAGGATTTTCTGAAGTAGGAACATACAACACTCAAATATAATAAATCAAATGAATATTATATTCTCTCCAACTGCCATAACAGCAACATCATTAGTTCATAACTGACATAGTAAATAAACACAGAGTTCAAACAGAATTCACAAGTATCTCACTTGGCTTTACAGAATAACTGTGAAAATTGTACTCATGAAAGTTATACGCTTAAAAGAATAGGACTCTTATATAGAACTCGTGACCAACATGTATATGGACAGAAAATCATGCATAAACATTTTTTATGTTATGTTCTTTATATTTAAATAGCTATCTTTCATATTAGCTTTTATTTTCAGGAATGCATTGAATGTTTTGACAACACTGAAAATAAAAGGGATGATTAACCCTAGGTACTATCTATTCCTAGGCAGTGACAGCCACTATAAGTGGTAACCAATGGCTTGTCTCAAACAGAAAAGTTGCGATCTTGAAATTTTGCATGCTTTACGCTGACTATGGAAACTAGATATGCATCCTGTTGTCATTTAAATACCCTAGAAACTGGTAGGTTTTTGTGCCATCTTTTAAAAGCTACACCCTTATCCTCTTTGGCTCTATCACAATTACTTGTGGTGGGATTTATAAATCCACCTTCCTATGTGTTCTTATTGACTTCTACATAAGATCCTTTACTCCATTTTGCAAATTCCTTGCAAAATGTTAACTTTGGCTAACCCCTTTGCTTTTATAATTCTTTCATATTAATACTAACTAATCTCTTTATCGGTCCATCTTCTATTTTTTTCCATCCAAACCCAAACAATTTCAGTTTATTTTCATTCATGTTAACTTCATTTGGTGCTACATCTTTCATTTCTCGAGTATAATATTTGCACTTTCTCTGTTGCCAACCATTTGACTTAACATATATATAACATAACCTAATATTAGTTTCATAAAAGTCTACACTACATATTATCCAAGCCCACTTCTCCAACTTTACCATCTATCTTCAATTTTAAAAATTGCAACCTCATTTGTCCTTATTTGTTATACAATAGATCCAGCATTCCTGATTCCTATCACATATGAATATTAGCTGTCTTTGAGCAATGTTGAATGATAATGCAGTTATATAAACTAACATCAATGCTCAATTCAAGAACTTTTTATGCACTTATTTCTTTTTTACCATATTTTTTTAGTTTCTAGTATTTTTTTCTGTTATAGCCCGTTCTACTAACTTTTAATCCAGTCCCCAATGCATGCAGTTGCTCAAATGATCCTAAGATTCATATAACTCCTAAAAGCATGAATTACAAGTCTTCTTGTGCTTCATTGTTAACGTTGGGCACAAGACCAACACAATTATAAACAATATGCGCAGTATAATAGGAACCTTGCATGATTTTGTCGCCCATCATTGTAAAATGCAACATGATTATTATGCTCTCTCTGGCTCTCAAGGAAATATCTTCCCGTATATTCTTTTCTGTTGCCACTTGTTTCGCATCACTTAACAATGAGAATTAATTTTTTCTTTTTTCTTTTCTCTACTTCCCTCATTTGAAACTTGTTCAATTCAAATTGTTTGCCCACTTTGAAAAGGCTGCAATATATCCTTGCACTCATTAAACATTTATTGATGGTTTCTTTTACCATTGCTGCGATCTTCACATATCATACCATCATACATCATACATTACGATTGTCTTTGTTAGCCCATATCAAGGGTGAAATATCTTTCCATTTTCTCATTCACTCCATAAATATACCTTTATGTTTGCTGACTTGCCATTCTTTTGTTGTTTACTGGCACTCAACTCCATCATCATTCTTGTGGCATTTTTGCAAAAGTTAATGAATCATAATAATCTCATTCATTTTTTAAATGGTGTTCGAGACTTATGCCTCGAGGCTTGCTTAGAACTGGGGCGCACAAAAAATCCTCGAGGCTTGTACCTTTTTCATCTAAAATGCATGTCTTGAGGTTTTATGCCTAGAGGCGTTTGAGGCAGTGCTTCAATCAAGTTATGCAAACAAAATATATGTTATATTATATTATATTATATTTAATATATCTAATAGAATGTCTCAAAAAGATTAAAATATAGTAAATATGATTGCATGATTATGTTATTAATTTACTCTTTTGTTTTAAATTATATTGGATTTCAGTTTAATTAATAGTAAGAAGAAAATTATAATTATTGAAGAATATTTTAAAGTTATAAATGAGATATAGTTAGATGATAATAAATATGATGATTCTTTTGAAAATGATGAAAGCAAGGATGTGTCCACTATGGATCTTGAATGTGGAATATTTAAATTTTAAGTGAATATTTAATAAAATCATATTTCAAGCTTCTATTTTATATCAATATTTAAGATTAAGAATTATGGTTTATGTCTTTTTGACGATAAATTAAATAAACATATTAATGGTTTATATCATATTTTTTAATTACTTTTAATTTTTGAGGTTTTTTTTTAGCTTACGCCTCGATATGTCTTAAGGCTTACGTCTATCCTTGCTAGAACAAAATGCCTCGATTCCTTATTTCGTCTTTTTAAATTTCGATCTCATGCAAGAAATCATTTGACACCACTTATACTGATGGACCCTTGGAGCTTGTTGAATCCACACAAGCAACTTGACCCTTAGATTTTTGAACTAACGTAGTTTGAATAGTTCTACTATTGAGCTTTTTGAACTAATGGAAAGCCTACTTAGTCCTTGAACTTGTTGTGCCTTTGTGTGTGTACATGTATATATTGATTTGACTATTAGAGTCTCTCTTCAGTTCGTAGGCCGGCCTTTAGGTGTGCTGAGTTGTGGTAATTTTGCCAATTTTGTATTTGATCTTATTGAACTAATAGAGGGGTTTGACTTGAATCTTTAACTTTTGGAGTATTAATATTTGTTTGTTTTCTACGACTACTATTGCTTTTTATTTATTTCATAACTATTCCCTTGAGTTTATTGAGTCAAGAAAGCAACTCTTTTTAACTTACCACATATGATGTTTTTTTAACGTAGCTACCATTTATGATAGTCATGGGATAGTCTTTTTATATATCAAGGTTTGTGGGCTCCATCTCTGGAAACCTTTTTATCTTGAATGGGGCTTCCTAATTTATTCCAATTTTTCTTTTGGCATGGTGATGGGAAATAGTTGTTCTCTGGCTCATTAATACTAGTATCACTACGTTTGAAGATTTGGGGTTGAACGTGGCATTTTGAGATTTGATTATTCTCACCTAGTTAGTTTTTAGATGTTTTGATGGGTTGCATTCCATCTATGGTAGTAAGGTACCCAGCTCTTCAAGCCATAATAGGATGTTTTGCTTTGGTATGAGACTGTTAAATGGTAACATGGACATAGGGTAGCTCAACCTCTACGAGAGCACTTTTTTTAACTTCGAAATTGATTGAATTGTGTGGCTGATGTCCTATAGTCATACAGTACACTCACAAATCCTATTTCAACTTTTTATTTCATTTATCTAGTTGAATGCCTTAACCTAGTTGTTTGCTCGAGGATTGCATATCAATTGTGATGAATAGATTTGTTTGTTCTAATGCTATTTAGTGAATTTATAGATTTTGATGTTTTTGAATGCGATACTATTATCAATAAGATTTGTTGTATCAATAGGCAGTAGACAATACATTCTCTGAAGAATTTTATGATGTTGTTGGTTTTGACTCAACTTAAGCTCACTTTCACAAATAATTAGTGGTAGTTAGGATGATCTGATGCCCCAAAGAGTGTTTAATTGGGTTTATAATATTAATACCCAACTCTCGGAAAAGCTAGGGCGCTATTGTAGGAATGATAAATTGTGTTTGTAGTTTTTCTTCTTCGACCAGGCAATAGCAATGTTTCTTGGGGCTACTGATAATGTTATTCATCATTGTAGGTTCTTGTAGTTCTAATTTTCATTTTTGAACATAGCTTGTTGGAATCCAAACTTGGTTCTAAGAATGAATTGCTTGGATTTGAGTTGTGAGTTGACTATTTGGCCAACCCCAAAGCTTGATCTGATTCTTTTCTAGAATCTAGTTGGCCAAGAATTGTTTGTCTAAATATTTTTATTCATTAAGGCCTCTAACCAAAATGGCTAACATAATAAAAATTACATTATAGCTCTTAAAGCTAAGGCTGACTTCATAAGGTTTCAACAAATGTTTTCTGCTTCTAATAACTAACCCTCACGGGCCGCCTAACCTATTAACACTACTCAACTAGCCACTCATCAATTTCTCCTTGCTGCCATACTCGCTCCATGCAGAAATTTCCATTTTTTGTGTAAATCAATAGGGTTAGATGTACTTAGAAGGAGATGAATCATAACACATAAACATAGCATGAACACAGTTAGCTTAACATGAAAAATAATAACAAAAAAATAACCATTGAGTTCATTCACAAGATCAATCAGTTGCCAACTATGCTTTGAAGGCTACTCTAAATAAATTTGTCTAGTCATTATGACTACACACCATAGTCCGGGGTCAATCACAATGGTGTCATCTTGGTCACACCTCACATTTCGGTCGCACGTCACACATGCCCTACGGCCCCCCAGTTACATAAGTGTCTTTTCATTCATTTATCATCAAAATGGCTCTTACAAGAACATTTTCTAAAATACATTATGAGGTAACCTTAGTAGCAAACCACATTTAATGATTTTTGAATTTCCCCCATCTTAGGTGTTGCCACAAATGGTGAAGAAGAATTAACTCCATTCCTTCTGCCAATCATTGCCTCTCTGCTGTTTGTTGCCACCTCCCTTGGCCTTCACTCTCATCCCACCTTGCCTTTTAGCTCATAGTTTTTCCCACCGTTCCAAAAAAGAATAATCTCTTCATGCTGGGATTCACTCACCTTTTTATAAGCTTTGGGGCTATTGTCATTGTTAAGCTAGCCACTGGTGGATTTTTTGTGCACTATTGTGTATTAACTGGTGGTTGGCAAAGTGATTAAGGGACAACCTTTACTCGTTTGCCGAATTTTCATAACTTGTTGCTACCAATAAGGCTCTACGCCAATCAACCAAAACACATTGCACTTGCTAAGAGGCTATTTTATCCAATTATAGTGAGACAACCATAACATGGCAGTCAACTTTCTACACGGAAGCTCCTATTTTACCCCTGTACATGTTACTTGCTTTATTCACTGCAGTGACTTATTGGCTTATGTTTTCCGCCTTAGGATCAACTTATCTAAACCCTTTTTTTTTTTTTTTTGATTTTGCATTAACATACATACCATACCCACCTAATCCTATGTATTTACATATCTAACATATAAATTTTACTCTATACATTTATAACAACCTGTTGACCTCACTTTTGGTTGAGGTCTAGAAAACTTCTTTAGTAGCTTAGGTCTAGCCATAGGACTTTCCTATTGACTAGTCTTAGAAAACTAGAAAAGGTAAGATCATTATGGGAAAACTCAAGAAGAATTTTTATAAGGTTACTTGGCCTTAGGATTGACCCTGG
>NEWO01000025.1:3426729-3450305 GCA_003013225.1 Phalaenopsis aphrodite
TTGTATGCGCCAGAACGAGAACGAAGCAGCTGTTCGTCGCCTCGTGCTCGAAGAAGAAGGGGGACCACGTCGCACTTGATGCAGGTTCGTCGCCTCGTCGAGGCCTAGCCTCTCGCTTGCTATTTACGCGAAGCCGTCCACATCACTGCCTTCGACTAGGTGAAAGCCCTAGCGTTACCTGCCTCGGCCTTTGTGGTGTGGACTTTGATGGGACTTCCGACTTCGGCCTCGTCTGGATCACTCAGTTTACGTCATTCAATCCCCTTAATTGCTCAATTGCTTTGACTGCCCGTCTGGTTAGCCCATCTCCTTCATCCAGGTGAAGTTTGGCTCTGCCTAAATCTTGCAGGAACCCGCAACTGCCTATCCTCCTACCCATCCTTCGTCGTCCTTCTCTTGTTGTTTTTACGACATTTGTTGTTTTTTTGGTTAGAATGTTTTCATGGCAGCTCTCTCACCTTCGACTGATCTTGCTCTAAATGTGGGCCAACACTCCTATGCTGCAATGGTTGACAAAGACAACGCTCCTTTCCACCTCGGGAATACTTTAGTTTTTCGCAGATGTATCTTATATTCAAGTGACACTTTTATTACATAAAAACTTATGACTTAGGATAAAAATTTACTTACAACTTCTATAATTTATTTTAATTAATAGAATAACAAAATTTAAGAAAAACCTTTAATATGTTAAATTCAAATACTAAGTCTAAGAATACTTAGTAATCAAATTCAAGATTTCTGAATCTCTACTCATTCAAGAAAAATTGCAATTTGTCATATTGAGGACATTTAGAATATTCATATGACAAAGAACTTCATGAAGACTTTACGAGGAATGCTTTTAATGCTCCAATACAACTATAAAAAATGTAATAAATCTCCTTCCTTTAGTTGATTCAAGTGAAGCCAATATTTTGTTAGGCGTCTGATACGAGATTTTGCATATGCAAATATTTAATAAGTTGACACCACTCAACGACGCCAAAAACTTGATGCAGACAGATTTATAATAAATATGCAATATAATCCCAATGAAAATACTTTTTTATAAAAATAATTTATCTTTTAAAACTCTTTTTAAATTGTCAAATCTCTTTTAATATCAGCGCAAGTATACGTATCGCTCAAGTAATAAATGACTCTAATGGAGTCCTAGATATCGATCTCACAGGGAAGTTGGAAAATCCAAAAGTAAATTATGAAAATTATCTTATCAAAAATAAATAAAAAAAAAATAAAATAAAAGTAAAGTGCGAAGTTTGAAAATTGACTACTCAGGAGAATGCTAATTAAATTGTAGATGTAAGACTATAGAAATTAAACTAAACTAAATACTAAACTTTCAAATGTAAAATTGCGAAAATTAAACAGAGTTTTTGTTGTGACAAAAAGATCAAACTTCAGAAAAGATCCTTTCCCTTTATAATGAGTATATCAATTATGAAGAAATTGAAAGTGAGGTGGAAAATAATCAGCTGCATTAAATCCAATATGATCAGCATTAGTAAGAGTGGAGCCCTCATCGGTAACAATCTTGATGATAGTGTTTATGTTACAGCGATGTTTGATAGTGGAATGAAAATATTTAGTATTTCTGCACCATTCTTGAAATGATTATCACAAGCTTTCTGTCTGAGGAAATCTTCCTCAATAGAGATTTCCTCTAAAAGAGTGTGGTGAGCATTCGCTAGTTTAGGCTCAAGATCGGGAGTAGGAGTAGAAGGGAAAGATAATCTCCAAATAACTTATAATGTATTTATTTATAATTACATTACACAAAATGGTATATGTATATATTTGTGCATTTATATTTAGATCTATTTATAATACTTTTTATAAATATATATTTGAATACTTTTATATATAGCAAATAATCATAATTATTGACAAAATGTTTTATTAAATTAACATACTTTTAATGGAATTAGCTTGAAACTTGACTTAAGATATACATTGTAAGCCTTACTCAAGTTTGATTTTGTGCTTAGGTTGTCTTAAACTTAACTTGATATCTTCCATAAGTATGTTGATCGATGAGATCAATCCCAAAACTATCATTTTCATCATCTCAAGGTCGTTTAACTCAATGTCAATCTTAAAGTCATCAACCTACTTGTTTTTATCATTAACAATATGGGTGTCAAAGCTAAAGACTCCATCAATTTGCTCAAGATCTTGATTCATGACTTTTTCATAAATTGAATGGCTAAAACATCCCCAACCAATTATCTTTTCAGCCCTTCACGGATTTTAGAAATGAAGTTTCTTTAAAAAATTATCAAAATAACCTCAATGTATTCTATAAGGGAAAGATAAAGATAGATAAAACCCCTTTAATCTTTGGAGGAGTCTATGCACAGTCATCATTTCTTTCAAAAATGCTACTTTCAGAGTCCAAGTGTTACTTTAAAGAAAGAAAAAGCTTTATTATCGAAAAACACTCTTTGTGATGGACTCGTATTTTGGAGTAGGTGATTTCTATGAACAACATCTTTAAGAGCTCTTGTACTGTTCATTATCGAAATGCAACAAATATCGAAAGTATTTGACACAAATCTAAGATTCTTAGATGGTGTTTAAGGATTAAAGAAAGTGTTAAGGAGGTTATAAAGTGCAAGGTAATGAAGAATCCAATGATTGAAAATCCTCGGATGTTGGCAGTTGCAAAATGACTATTTAGGGCGATATAATAGGAAGAAAGAGGGGCGTAGAGGGCATAGGAGCTCTTTTGGAACCTTAAAAGAATCCATCGCCTATTCTCAATTAGATTATAGACTCACCACTTGAAAGGGAAAGTGGATACAACACTTAGGGTCTGTTTGGAGCGGCGACGAGAGTGCGGCGCGGCACCGGGCCGGGCCGCGATTTATGGTTGTTTGGGGGGGCGGCAAGGTTGCGGCCTGCCGGGATATTCGTCGAACGCGGAAAGCCAGAACCGACCCGTGTCTCAGCTTTGTGTTCCGCCTTTTTACCCCAAAGCCCCGTTCTGTCTTTCTACCCTGTTCGAAACAAGTCAGACCACAGGCAAAAAAAAATTGCATGCGATGAGCTTCTCCCCTCTCCTCTTCTCCGAAGGTCCTCCTCTTCTCACGCAGCCGCTTGAGGCGTTGTTGCTTAAGGGATCTTATTTCTGTGCAAGGTGCTTAAGGGATTCTGCTTTTCGGATGCGATGGTGGAGCAACTTGGACCTAAGTTTCTGCAGGTAACCGCCACTGCTAGTTTCATTGGTTGAGGATATGTGGATATTTTGGTTTTCTTTTTGCTTCTTTTTAATAGAATTAAGGAAATCTGAGCTAAAGATTCTCGTTTCTTTCAGCTTTTCTACATCTCCAAGCAACACTTGGGGCGTTCCAGTTATTTGCAATTTAGCCAAAGTTATATATTGTTTTTGTTTCTTTTCTTTTGTTTGACCTTGCTTTGAATTATCTGTATATTCTGATGTTATGTATAAATTTATCAGTGCTATTTATTTTTTTCTTTTTTTTTCCTTCAGAAACAAATCAGAAGTTCTCCATGAATGAAAGGAAATAAGCCCAATTTATATTTTTTTGTCAAGTTAGAATTGTAGAAGTCTATGATTGCAAGGGTGGGTGAGTTTTCTAAATTTTGCTCTACCTGGTTCTTGTGTGGCTCTTTCCATTGGGGCTTACCTGGGTTGTAGGTGCTGTCCATATTTTGAGACAACGGTGTAAGCTTTGCAAACTAAATTTCTTTCGTAAAACTTCCAAAATATATCCAAATGCTCGTAAAACTTCAAAGTTTATGTGTTAAATATGTAAATACATAAGATTGTGTTGCATATGTGTTCTTAATACTAAACAGAAGTTGTTAGCACTTTGGGGGCTTAGTTAAGTTTCAAAAATATGATTGTTATACTCTTTTTTTAAACTGTTTTATCGAACAGGGGTAGTATGGTTTTTCCATAAATAACTGCCCGACAGTTGGTTTTACATAGCTGCACCAAACAGACAACCAACTTTCCCGGAGCTGCTTCCCCGCAGCAGCTTTCTGGGGCAGCGCAGCTGCAGCTGAAAAACTGAGAAGCTGCAACTGCCCCAAACAGAGCCTTAGGCTTAGAGAAATTAATTTCCAAATAACTTGAACAAAAAAAATGTATCCAATAGGTTTTAACATAGCATATTAATATCAAAAGTAAATAAAAAACCCAAATTTCTATGTCAAACGATGCAAATGGGACCCATAGGGTGTGGTCTGCTCTGTACATGAAAATAATCTTGCCATAAGATTTTCTAGGCGGGAATAACAATCCAACCTAGAGCGAGAGTACACGTCGACATTACTCTCTTTGGGTAAGAGAGGCTTTGCCTTTTTTTGCAGAAGTTTAGATTATCATAATATTACGACAAGTTAACGATGTTAAGTGTAGCAGAAATGTTATAGTATCTCGATAGATTAATTTTATAAGGCACTGTCATTAATGCTCATAACAATTCTGTATGGACAATTAGCCTTGAACTTGAACTTTCTAAATCAACCTGCATAAAATCTTTAATTTTTCAATTTGATCCGCACAATAACACCTTATTTGAAGATTAGCTTGCTTTTGATATTTGGTTTTCAACTTGGTCTTTTTTTTTCCTCACCTGCTCATGTAAAATCAGAATCTCTCTGACTTGGATCTCTGTATTTATACTAAGCTCAATATTTAGTTAATACGAGCATTAACTCCAAAGATGTGAGAATTTTTCCCATGTACATTTGCAAAAGGGTTGTGATTTATGCACTGATTAGTGGATTTGTTGTAACCAAACTCAATTTAAAGGAGAATCAAATCTTACTGCTTGATATTTTTTTTTCACAAAGCATTCAAGGAGGTTTCCCAAATTGCAATTCACAAACTTTGTCTGTCTATCTGTTTGTGGGTGTGCTGTTGAATTGAACTAGAACTTTGTACTCAACTTATCACATAAGGTCTTGCAATAATGGCTTAGAAATTGTGCATCCATGTCTGAATTGATAGTTCAGAGCACGCTATGAAGACATACTATTTCCTTGAAATATAAATCTGAAATATGTGAAGTATCCATCATCTTATGGTATTGTACAAAATGTGCCATCTTGGAGAAATGATTTACCACTATCATAACAGAGTTCTTATTTCGTTTTTTCTAGAGCAATGCCACCACAAAATCCATACTCAATCCCAACTAGAGTTAGTTTTGAATAGGTAGCATTGTATATAGACTCATAGTTTGCCCTCTGGTTTAGCCAAATGATATACCTGTATTGTTTGGCATGTCTTTTCTTTTCTTGTACTAGTTTGAGCCAAAGATGTTTTTTTTTTGTTTCACTGAAGATAAAGTTTTATCCCTACCAAAATGCCCTACCATCCTTTCATCGTAACACTATGCAAAATATTCTCTTTGAGCAAAATCCTAAGAATGCATAGTCCGTTCTGATAGATGAAGGAGCCATATAATATGTGGAATTGTTCATACAGTCTATCCTGACAGCGAACCCAAATCTCATGAAAATTTTTATTATTAGCACAAGCATCCTTCAATATGTTAAACCCCACGACCTTTAACTCTATGATAATGAATAATTGGTGTCAGGGATCCAATGCATCAATTATCTTGTTCTGACTTAGTTTTGTATTTGAGCACATAGTCTATTATGATATGAGAGGTAGCCATATAATATGTGGAACTGTTCATACGATTTGTTCTGATAGTAAGTCCCAAATCTCTTGAAAATTTTTATTATTGGCACAAGTATCCTTCAGTGTTTGAAACCCCACTACCTTTAACTATATGATAGTGACTAGTAGGTGTCGGAGACTCAATCTATCAACTATCTTGTTTTGACTCTCGGATTTGTGTTTTATCACAAAATGTAATGAAGAAACTCCTGCTCTTCATCTTGTTTTGATTATTTTGGAACCTCAAGGCTTTATGATTAGCATAAAGAGCGAACTAACTCGCCATCATATAATGACTCTAGTGATCGAAAGCTCTCATGGTGGTCTATAACTCATTTTCATATGTAGAATACTTTCTTTTGGACTCATTCAAATTCTGCTAAAGAAGGCAATAGGTTGTCCACCTTAACTTAGCACAACTCCAATTCTCACAACAGAGGCATTACATTTCACCTCTAATTCATTTTTAAAATTTAAATGTGCTTGGATAGGGGCTTGTGTTACCCATTTTTTCAAAGCTATTTCGAACTTCATTTGGTCAAGTGCTTCTATTGGACATGAGAATCTCCATCAAGGGCGCCATATGGAGCTAAAGTTGTTAATAAATCTCTTATAAAAAAGTCAATTCATGAAGTTGATGTATGACTGCGGAATATGCTACTTAGTGATGGCCTCTATCTTGGCCAGAGTCATCTCAATGTTGATCACTGATACAACTTATCCAATGAAGCAGGTTTGTGTAGCCTAAAGTGAGTTCTTCAGTTGACAATATAACCTATCTGAAACACTTAAAATAAATTCTTTTTAGTGATGTAGGTGATCCTCCATAGTACATCTATTCTTTGGGATTGCATCAAAATATTCAACAATTTTTTTGATAAATGTTCGAAAAATATGGTTCATCAGTTGCATCAAAATGCTCGGAGCGTTGGATAAACCAACTGTCTCGATTCTTTAAATCCGTCTTTCACTAATTTCGTGGCCTAATCTTGATCTAATGGTAACGATTGTGCTTATCGATCTTGGAGAAGATGTTGGATCCATGTAACTAATCCAGTAAATCATTCAGTCTTAGAATGGGGAATCAATACCTGATAGTGCTTTGTTCACCGCTATCAATGCACATGTCACGTTCTATCATTTTTGGACACAATCAATACCGGTATAACACATAGATTAGTGCTCTCATGAACTAAATTTCGAGCCTATAGTCCTCAGCTTGCTTTTGCAGCTCCTCATATTTTGCTAGTTGCATCTAGTAGACTGGATAAATTTGGAGCACTGATCTTAGGACGAGGTGTGGTAATCACAATGGCAGGTCATGAAAATTTTTCAATAGAGATCACATTGCATTAGTTATTGGCTCTTTTGTCTCACTATTCTCCAGCATTACCAAGGCAAGACATGCTGACGCTTCTCTCATAATTTGTAGAATTATATTACGTGCCACTATAACTCTCACTTCTATTTTAGTATTCATCTTTCTTGATAAATGAGTATGTGTTTTTATGACCATTATAAAATTTGTCTGTGTCATACTGTCACGATTGACCCAATAGAATGTGATGTGCATCCGAGACAACGTCACACCACACATGATCCTTTAGCTTGTGAAGCAGGCGCTAGGTAGCGTCCGATTGTGGGCTCTTCATTTCCGCGAGATGGAAGGCCCAAGAAGCTTCGTGGGGCAGCGGGACAGGATCACAGGACAGCGGGGGCGAGATCGCGATCTCGCGCGTGGGAACAGGAAGAGGATCGCGAACCCTCGTGATCCAGGGCAGCTTCACGAACCTTCCACACTTGTTTTCTTCTTGCCTTCTCACTCTTCTTCCTTTTGTGTAGATGTAGGAGGTTATAAATAACTGCCCTCTGTGGTGTGTGCGTGTGGGGGGCGCAGTTCTAGTGAAGTTATCTTCTATGCTTCTGTGTAGTGCCTCTTGGGGGGGGGGGGGTGGGGGCGCAGTTCTAGTGAAGTTATCTTCTATGCTTCTGTGTAGTGCCTCTTTCTCCTTTGTGGGTTGTATCCGAGGAGGTGGTGGTGCTTCAGCTGTACTATCTCCGAGTTGGTGATTGATCCTCCCTTTCTACCCTCCCCAATTTCGCCCCTCTCCACTCCTCAACCCCGAATTCTCCCTCTGTCATCCCAACACTCAGCAATTTCTCTTCCGACAGATTATTGTTGTTGTCCACCTACCTAACTCCCTTTAAGTCCCTCCAACCACCCCACTACCGCTGTGGCCACCTACAACTCTTTCTTGCCACCTACAACTCTTTCTTATTTGTTGTTCCTATAGTTCCATACCTTCCTTTCTCTACTACCTGCCTTCCGTGATTGTCGTCACCCCTCCCAATCATCTCGATCCCTCTAGCAGACCTCCACCACCCATTGGGTACATCTAGAAGTGTTTGTTGGTGTCGTTTTATGCTTGTGCTACTCTTTCCGTTCGAATCATGTTGTAACCCTACTTTAATATTAATGAAAGTTTCTTTTTGTGTTTTCACTTTTTTCCCTACTAGTTTCAGTATCGGTTGTCTCCATTGAAAAACTAAAAAAGATGCTATTTGTCAACACTAATTTTATTTCTCTTCAATTAAGTTAGGGAATGTAACTTTTGACTGAGAATGCATTTGGACAGTGTGGCTCAATTTGTTCATTTGTATGTACACCACATTTTCACAACTGTCTCCCTCTGTAATGTGGCTACATGTCTTCCCATTCAACTTGCACCAAGTATAAATGTCATGCTTATGCCACTGATGCTCCCTATTGGGTTTGGCCAAGAGAACTCATCAAACCACAAACAGCTCATCCTCGTCTTCTATTAGCAAATACTCTTCCCTTTTTCTCTTCAGCCTCTTAGGCTCTGTTTGGGGCAGCTGCAGCTTCTCAGTTTTTCAGCTGTAGCTACGCTACCCCAAGAAACAGCTGCGGGGAAGCTGACTGGGGCAGCTGCAGCTTCTCAGTTTTTCAGCTGTAGCTGCGCTACCCCAAGAAGCAGCTGCGGGGAAGCTGACTGTCTGTTTTGTGCAGCTGTGTGAAATCAGTTGTTCGACAGCTGTTTATGGAAAAAAGATCATATTGTTCCTGTTTGGTAAAACAGTTTAAAAAAAGAGTATAACAATCATAATTTTGGAATTTCAGTAAGACCCAAAGTGCTAACAGCTTCTGTTTAGGATTAAAAACACATAAAATAGAGAATTCTAACATCTTAGACAAATAAATTACCATGAAAACAGGATAGCAATCCTTCAATGCATGATTTGACATCAAAGAAAATTATAGAAAGCTAAACGAAACTAGAAAAGAAAGGATAAGTATGCAATTCTCCATAAGAAATGTACATAGAGTTTGTTTCGAAGGACTACAACTGCCTGCCAATACTATGGTAAAATATTCACGAAATTTTCAAAAATAGCTCGGATCTTTTTTTTCCTAAAAAATAAGCCAACGACCTTTTCAAGCTGGCAAGTTCTAGCATTTCATAAAAAGCAGATAAAAATTACAATCAAATAGAATTATGGTTCTAATTTTTAATGAGTTTTCTTTCGAGAGTGAAGCAACTCTAATAAATTTATACATAACATCATAGTTCTGATCTCCATAAGTATGTGAATATACAGATAATTCAAAGCCAGGTCAAACAAAAGAAAAGAAACAAAGACAAATTATAACTCACTGGAACGCCCCAAGTGTTGATTGGAGATGTAGAAAAGCTCAAAAAAATGGGGAATCTTTAGCTCAGATTTCCTTAGTTCTATTGAAAAGAAGCAAAAAGAAAAACAAAACATCCACATGTTCTCAAGCAATGACACTAGCTGTGGCGGTTAATTGCAGAAGCTTAGGTACAAGTTGCTCCACCATCGCATCAGAAAAGCAGAATCCCTTAAATACCCTGCACAGAAATAAGATCCCTTAAGCATCAACGGCTCAAGCGGCTGCGTGAGAGGAGGAGTACCTTCGGAGAAGAGGAGGAGAGGGGATAAGCTCGTCGCATGCGATTCTTTTTTGCTTGTGGCCAAATTTGTTTCGGACGGGGTAAAAAGGCGGAACGGGGCTTTGGGGTAAAAAGGCGGAACACGAAGCTGGGAAGCGGGTCTGTTCTGGCTTTCCGCGTTTGACGAATATTTCGGCAGGCCACAGCCTTGCTGCTGCCCCAAACGACTGTAAATTGCGGCCCGGTGCCGCGCCGCACTCTTGCCGCCGCTCCAAACAGACCCTTAGTCTTCACTTTTTACTTCTTTCAATACACCCTACTCTGTAAAATATATTACTCATGTTTGGGTAGTTGGATGCAATGTGTCCTGGACATTCATGACACTTGAAATACTTTATGACTTCGAATGTCTTGGGGGTGCTAGCCCGACCAGTTATTTTTTTTTTCCAGTGTTGGCTTTTCCTCATGAGTGGCAGTTCTTGACGTTTTGGTTGGTGTGCTCGTGGTGTCCGAACGGACCAAGCCTATGTCCAAATCTTATTTGAAGGGTGAAATAAACATGATGTGCTATTGTGCCTTTTCGCCTTCAAGACTAAGGTCTATATACCTTACAATGCCTAATTGGGTTGTAAAAACATCACATTACTAATAGAATGTTACTGTCTTCGAATATACTAGCTATGGTGTTCTCTTATGGTTCTACTTATTCGCACTTAAGCATGAGTTGTTTAAATTCAACTGTATACACTACTGATAGGTCCTTATGCTGTAAATGATGAATTCTCAGGAATATATTATTTTTGTAGTGTAATAGAAGATATTTGCGTTGCATTTCATTTTTCATCTTGGACTAGGTCGTGATCTCGCTTTTTCCATCACACTGGTGCATGCTCTTTAAGTATTCTATCACAGGCAAGCACTCATCAACTTTACGGCAATTAGTTTCATTCTTTTGTCAGGTGGAATATCATTGCACTTGAAGACTTGTTCTGCAGTCTGGAGCCATTCAACGAATTTTTCTGGAGCTATATGACCTTTAAAATTCAGCAAATTAACATTCTCGTTAAAGTCATATTCTCTCCTTCTATACTGAATGTTGGATTGACTTGACATCGATTCTTTGTCGTTTGATACTCTTGGTGAAAAAGGTTTTTCATCATCTTCTCCATCTG
Source organism: Phalaenopsis aphrodite (assembly GCA_003013225.1). NCBI lineage: Eukaryota > Viridiplantae > Streptophyta > Magnoliopsida > Asparagales > Orchidaceae > Phalaenopsis > Phalaenopsis aphrodite. The sequence goes on from NEWO01000025.1 coordinate 3,437,502, forward strand.
ATGGTTTTCGTGACCGACTTCTTCTTGTTGTATTCTTTCAAAATCAACAAGCCTCTGTTGCAATTGAATGATATTTTGTTGCATGTTTCTAAACTTTTATGAGGGTTTCTCTTTAGCGACATGCCGACTTGTTGCTTCTTTGGGATTTCGTCTAGGGTAGAATTGTGGATCTAAGGTTGGCCGAAGGCTTAAGTTCAGGCGGAGGTTGTAGGGACGGTTTTTTTGGTGGAGGTAATAAAGTTAGGTTTTGAAGTTTTAGGGTTAGTGTTAAAAATTTAGATTATGATTTGACTCTTATACCTCTCTAAAGGGTAATTCTCCTCATATTTGATCTTTTTTTTATGCTCATCTTTCCAAGGGTTTGTCCTCACATTTGAACTTATTTTCGTGCTTATACTGTATTCATCCATTTGTTTTTTGCATTTTCTCAGCACGATGATCATAAATTAATGCAGTTGTTAAAAAGTGTATTTTATATTGTCTGGACTACATTTTCTTATTAACAGATTCCATTTTTCAATGTTTTTGGGGACAATGGCATATTTAGTTTTTTAAATTACGGGCTTTCGCATATTATGTAAATTGAATTTGTTCGAATTGGCCACACAACAATTTGCATATTTTGAAAAACACCATCTATCTTTATTCCATGCATTAAGTTTTCTGCATTTCTCCAGTCTGTGGAGTTTAGGGATATTGTGAAGATTGGGCGAACACATACCCAGGATGCAACTCCTTTAACTCTTGGACAAGAGTTCAGTGGATATACAACACAGGTATCGTATTGAGCAGTACCATAGAATAATGCCTTTTATTGATATCTATATCTTTTTTTATTGGGTAATTTGGTTTTCTTAAATAACTCCGTTTTGATTTAAATGCTCTTCTTGTAGGTCAAATATGGAATTGCTCGGATAAAGGACACTTTGCCACACATGTATCAGGTAAACATTCCGAGCTAATGTGTTTTAGCAAACTATGGAACTAAGTTATTACTGATTTGCACCTTGAACAGCTTGCACAAGGTGGTACTGCAGTGGGAACAGGATTGAATACGAAAAAAGGGTAGGCTTCAATGAATTTGCGATTTCCACCCTCTTTTTCTTACAAATCTTTAAAGTGCTTTATTTTGCTTCCATTTTGTTCATGAACTTTCCATGAGATTAGTTATGCTTTACACGATACTTTGATGTGCATAACTAGGTTAATTTTTTGGGGCTATTACATACATACCACAAAATTTCTATGTATCTAAATATCTAACTCCTAAAAATTGCTTTTTAACATTTATACCACCCAAATCTTTCGTATCACATAAAAAATACAACTATTTTAACTTTCTAAAAGTGAAATACACCTTTCATGCATAGATAAGGCAATATGCATGTAAAAATTGAAGTTTAGGTGTTAGATATGTAAATACATAAGAATTGAGTGGTATGAATGTAAAACTTCCTTACTATTTTTGTTATTTGCGCTCAACAGGTCTTTTGCTTTTGTGTTTGTAGCTTCTTTTTGTCCAACCAGTTTTTATTTCATAGTTACATACATTTTCAGGTTTGATGTAAAGATTGCAGCTGCAGTTGCGGAGGAAACTAATTTACCTTTTATTACAGCAGAAAATAAATTTGAAGCATTGGTTAGCATCTTGCCTTTTCATTATCTTTTTTAAGAAATTGTGCAGAATATTGCTTTTCTGTAGGATAGTGATCCCTTTTTTGTGTTATTGGACTTAACAACAATCTAAGTGCACAATTGGGTATTAATGAATGCGGTTTTATACAAAAATTGCTTTTCAAATTTATTGGGGTCATTAATCTTGGATCTTTGGCAGACTTTACCTCATAGCTACGTGATCAGTTTACCGCGTCCGTGGCTTCTCATGTGCACAAGCTCCTGGAATTAACTCTACTTCTTTAATGAGCAAGAAAAATCTAATAGGGGGTTACATGGCTTTATTGTTCTGATTGCATTTCATAGACCCCGGTAACTTTTTGCTTCATGCTTGGGTAATTGGAATAGGGCTGATAATAAACACTATTTAGTTTCTTATAATATATGGATTTAGTAGGCAGATCCGGTCCAAAGAGACAGTTTTGGTTGTGACTGTATCATTAGGAGCTCTAGAAACATATTAAATAATTGCATTCAGTCTTTAGAGGTTCTTTCATTTTTAAAATTTTATCAACGGACCTATTTTTCCTTTTATTTTCTTTTGTAAGGGGAGCCTTGTAATTATGGTTCGCCTCAATATTATTAAGGTAGGCTAATGTACTTATTACCCAATCCACTTGGAGAGAAGAATATTTTTGAGTAGCTTTGTTTTAGATTTCTTCTGTTTTGGGGTGGATTCCCCTCTTTTGGGTGGAAGTTGGTGAGGGAATGTGTTTGTAGTGGAATCCATAACTCTTCCACCATAAATGGCTAGGCTCCCACATCCTCTTTTGGCAGCTATCAAGGGGGCCGTAGCAACGGCTCCTGCACCAAGAAGTTGTTTAGACAACTGTAATTAGGAGGAAGTATCCTTGTTCAATTGACGTGCGAGGGAATTCAGCAACAGTTGTTTAGTTCTTGGCTTCTTGTGTCCAGGAGTTAAAGGCAGTTGAGCGGACAGTGATCCTCTGGTTCAGTTCAGAGAGAAAATAGGGATAATTCTTGAAACAGTTTCTTCCTTTGGTTTTTCAGTTCACGGATGTGGTTTGCTGATGTTATCACTGCTCTTCTTTATGGGTTTTTAAATTAAAAACAGCCTCCACAACAACAACAACAAGCCTTTATCCCATTAAATGAATCTTTTTTTCATTGTGTTCTATTGAGTGTCATATTTTCATTTACTTTTGTCTTTCTTAACACAAGTTGAATCTAAAACATCTACTCTCCTTATCAGATCATTAGATGGTTGAAGATTAATCTAACCAAACCATCTAAGATGACTCTCTCTTATCATATACGCCACTGGAGCTACTCCAATACTGTCATGGATATATTCATTCATATTTTGTCTTTAAGTGTCAAGCCACTCATCCACCTAAGCATTCTCATCTCAGCAACACTTAACTTTGCTTTATGCTTCTCTTTTAAAAGGCAACGTTCTGCGCCATAAAGCATTGCAATCTCACCCCCATCTTATAAAATTTTCCGTTAAGTCTAAGTGGTACTTTTCTATCACACAATTGGCCCGATGTATTCCTTCACTTCAACCAACCAACTTGAATTCTACTAATTACATCCCCATCTATATCACCATCACTTTGAACAATAGACCCGAGATATCTAAAACGTTCACACCTTTTAATGATTTGATTACCCATAGTTACAACTCTACCACTAGAACTACCACTACTAAAATTACACTCCATGTATTTAGTTTTAGGTCTACTCAAATGAAGACCTTTATACTCCAATGTAGACCTCAACAATTCAAGTTTTTTCTAAAATCTTTCTCTAGTCTTATTCACAAGAAGGATATCATCAACGAAAGACATGCACCAAGGTACATCGTTATGTAAATGTCCAATATGAGCATCCATAACTAAATTAAAAGGATATGGACTTAAAGCCTATCCCTGATGCAATCCAACTAAAATAGGAAAATACTTGGTCAATCCTCTTGTTCGACAATAATATAAATAGCTTTAATGACTTGAATATAAGTCATATCAACACTTTTCTTCTTTAGCACTCTCCAAAGGACTTCTCCTGGAATTTTATCTTAGGTTTTTTCTAAAACGATAAAAAGCATATGTAGGTCCTCCTTACTCTCTCTATACCCCATCAAACTTCTCAATAAATGTATATCTTCCATAGTAGATCCTCCGGGCATAAATCCAAACTGATTATGAGAAATCTTTGTATCACGTCTTAACCTATGTTCAATTAGACTCTCATAATTTTAAAGTATGACACGTCAACTTAATTCATCTATAATTTGAACACTCGTGCATCCTCTTTTTTCTTAAAAATGTGGACCAAAATACTTTTCCTCCACTTCTCAAGCATCTTTTTAGTTTTTAAAATAATATTAAAGAGTTTAGTAAGCCAAGAAACTCCTAATTTCTTAAATATTTTCACACTTAAATTTGGGATATCATCAGATCCTATTGTTTTTTCACTCTGGGTTTTTTTAAAGTTTCCTCAACTTCTTTTTTTACTAATTCAATGATAAAAATAAAACATTTTATTATTATTAATGATATTAAGATCACTAAGGTTGGTCATATTTTAGAAATTTTATTAAAAAACTCAGCAAAATAACCCATTCATCTATGTTGATTATCTTCATCGAAGAAACAACACTTTTTGATTTTTATCTTTATTACGCTTGAATTAAATCTTTAATTTTCTTTTTTCTTTGTTTGATTAGTTTCTACATATATTTTCACCCTCTTTAATATCTAATTTATTATAATGATCACTAAAAACATATCTTTTTTAGTCATAAATTTTTCTCTTACTCCCTACGTGCCATCTTATATTTTTCTCATTTGTCTAAGTTTTTACATTTAAACCAATTTTTATAACATAATTTCTTATATTTTATTTTTTCTTGCACATTATTATTCCACATCTAACTATTTTTATTTATAATTTTTTTTTCTTTTGAATCTCCAATTACATTTTTTGTCACTTATCTAATAGTGTGTGTTGATTTATCCTATATACAATTTGCTTCTTCATGTACCATCCCAAATATTAAATCTTAAAGTTTACTTATAAAAATATTTTATTCATCTTTTAGGTGTCCCCATCTAATTCTATGACAATATTTCTTTGTATTCTTTATTTGACAACTTCTCATCTTAAAATTCAAAACTAATAATCGATGTTGAGTACTTAAATTTTCACTTGGAATAACCTTACAATATTTACATTTTCGATGATCTCTTTTTCTCATACGAAAATAATCGATATGTTTTATTTGATTCATTCTTATAAGTAGTAATATGCTCTTCTCTTTTGTTAAATAAAATATTAGAATAATAAAATCATATGCTAAAGCAAAATCAAATATATGATTTTACCTTCATTTATCACTCCAAAACCATAGTTACCATGAATATTTCTAAAAACTTTCAATACTCTACCAACATGTGTATTTAAATTTTCTCCAATAATTTTTTTTTTTAAAGTTTTATTATTTGCATTAATTCTTCTAGGTCATTCCAAAAATTTTCTTTTGAACCTATATCTAAATCCACTTGAGGAGCATAAATACTTAGAACTTAAAAATTCTTATTATCAACAACAATCTTTAGGGCTATAATTTTATCTCCGATTCTATTAATTTTTACAACATTATCTTTCAAACTCTTATCTATAATTCTACACCTATATCATTTCTAGTGCGACTCCTACCTGAATACCAAAGTTTAAATCTTAGACTTTTCACCAACCTATTTATTTTTTTGAATACATAAGATGTTCATCTTTCTATGAACTGTAATATATACTAATTTCATTAATTGACTTGTTAGAGTACCTATATTCCAAGTTTTATTCTAATATGAGTTTAATGGACTACATTTTTGTCTGTATCCGTCTGTAATGTGATAACCCTGACTTATTTGACACTACATCCAGATGTCGGTGTAACGGTCCTTGCACATTATTCACTGTATTAAGACCATACAACGGATCACTTTCAATGGACGTCTTAGCATTTACACAAAAAGTGCTAAACATTCAATCCAAAGGTGTTAAAACAAAAGCTCACTACATATTTAAATGTTCAAAGCAAAAATATAGAGATAAACAATAGAATAATAAAAAAAAGCCTGAATAGGAAAATTGGACTCCTAAAGGAGCCAGCCAAAGAACAATGAACTGATCCATCTCTAGACCGGTCTTTGCCTCAGTTTCCCTGGGAGGTGGAACGTGTGATGTCCACATCATTATCTCATGGTTGTGGATGTAAAAAGGAAAATATATATATATATATATGCTTTAGCTTTGTTTCATTTTCTGCACATGGTCTTTTAATCAATGATTTAATGACTTTCTTGCGAAAAATTGATGATAGATCCTAGTTATAAATTAGATCCTTCCTTCTATAAGCTTCCTTGACATTTGTTACACTAATTTGGTGAGTGTCACACTGTTGTCTTTTTAGTCTTGTTGATGAATTGAAAAGTCAGACATACGTTTTGTGTAACCTGTAAAAGTTGTACCCTACATTCTTTACTTTACAATTCTTTCGGAGTCCCTACATCCATATTATCTTCTTTACAAGTTTTTCAAGTTCCTAAAGATTTTCATTATTTCTTTTGCACTTTCAAAATATATAGTGATATCTATGTCTCCTCGTGTTTCATAAGAATATGATATGCTAGCATGTGATGAACTTGCAATTCTTATAATTTCTTGCACCATGCGCCTTGTTGCATAAAAAAAACAATGATCTATAAGGCTGTACAATTTTTTATTCTGGAACTGCCTTTTTTTTTTTTAAAATCATGTTTGAGATTAGCTTTGTAAGGAAGATGGTAGAGAAGGGAAGGGGAAAGGGGAGATTTTAAAATAAAAGACCTAAAAACTTGTTCTGTAACCTGGACTCTAATTCACGTCAAGTTTCACTCAACCATGGGAGATATAAATGCAAAACGTTATTATGAGATTTGGTATTAGGATTCTATGCCTATATTTTTTGAGATCTGGCATCTCAAGCACTAGTCCAATGCTTCTATCATAAAAGATTGTGATACAAATTATAATTGAGATAACTGCTAACAAGCTTTCTTCTTTTTTTTTTTTTTTGTTGTGATCTTGCTAAATTATGTATGAACTTTAAATGAAGGCATATTTTGAAGAAAAAAATTGATGAAAATAAAGCGGAGTGATACTTTATCTGGTTATGAATTTGCATCTACATGATTTTAGAAACGTGTAACTTTTTTTTAATCTTATTGTTTAGAACCGTGTTTATAAAAATCAATATTGTTTAGTTTTAGTTAATGATATTTCAATTTTTTGTTTTGTATTCTCTCATTAGTAGAATCATGCACTAGATAAGACGTTTATTCAACTTTATATTCTGATTAAAGGAATACAATACAATTAATAGATGTGCTTTTATTCACATCTGATATTTTTAATATTGTTTGGCATCTAGAAGTTTACCTGACAGGGCTTTGTTGACCTAACAGTTTTATAATTAAAATGTGTAGGCCTTAGATATGCGAATTTTTCGAGGTTTGAGCTAAATTTATGATGTGTTATATTTTAAGAGTGCATCATTGTCTACCGTCTAACCCCTGCTTCGACTTCCATGACATCAAAACTAATCACCAGATTGATTTATTCAATTGGTCCTGAATGGACATATACTTGTTTCTTAGAAAACTTCTTCTGATTCTGAAGTTTAGAAAACGACAATAATGTGTTTGATGGTGCATTTTATCTGAAGAAATGCAAGTCATTATTCATTTCATGTGATGAAGCCGGTTGTGCCCTTCTCATTGAAATGCTTTTGAGGATGAGAAACGTATTTGTGCAGTTACTAATTGGTAATTTCTTTTAAAATAATGTTTGTTTATGTTTGGTAGTGTTATTTATGATGCACTTTCTTTGTTTGTATTCGAGATCGTCTTTTTAAAGGTTTTTATTTTATTTTATTTATGACATGTCATTCACTAAGTCTGGCAGGCAGCACATGATGCCTTTGTAGAGAGTAGTGGAGCCTTAAATACAATTGCAACTTCTCTTATGAAGATTGCAAATGATATTCGGCTTCTTGGAAGGTAATTTTCTCTACAAATCATAGGACTTTCTTTCGATAACTGAAATATCAATCATACATACATTTATTCATATACTGCGTCTAAGCTTTTGTGCTTCTTGAAACTTTTTTAGTGGACCTCGGTGTGGACTTGGTGAGCTGATTCTGCCTGAAAATGAGCCCGGCAGCAGTATCATGCCTGTATATACCTTTTGCATGAACCCTATTAATTAAACTTTTGGGAAACTTGCATATGCAGCACAAAATTCTTTTTTTTTTTTTTTGCATTTCTCACACCTAAACTTTTTATATTTACATGCGTAGCAATTTGGTGCTTTAAACTTATGAACTAAAAGGTGTATTTCACTTTGACAGTGTCGATAATGTTATTTTTTATGCGATATTAATGACTTGAGTGCTTTTGTGTGTACATATAAATATGAAATTTTAGGTGTGATATATTTAAATACATAAGAATTGTGTGCTATGTATGTAAACCCCCCTAAATTTTTTCCACTTTTTCTGCGCTTGCATTTGAAGTGTAACCCATGCAAACTATTTTGGTTTGAAATTAATTGTTTTTGCAGATATAATTGTGGCACTTATTTTTTATTGCAGGGAAAGGTTAATCCTACGCAATGCGAAGCACTCACCATGGTTTGTGCTCAGGTAAGCTTCTCTTCTTTTCTAGTACCATATATAAGATGAATTCGCTATCTAGCCCTCTATTGTGGAAGGAGAATGCTAAATACCCTGTTGAGGCCAGTGAATCAATATGGAGTCTATTTTCTTTGATATTGTTTGATTTTATTGTTGATGTTTGTGTTGATGCAGACAATTCTCTTGTCAATTGATATTTTGGGTGTTCTTCAATTTGTTATCTTAGAATTCGCTAGAACACAGGGATGCTAAAGGTTGTTCTTTATGTTAGGAGTGCAGGATCGAACAAAGCTCAATAGATTAATATACTGGCTTTTTGCTGCTATTAAAAAAGATTAAGAGGTTGATTTCAGCTCTAACTCTCTAGTGTGCAGTTGTTTTCTTTATTTAAGGTTTAAATCAATCATTCTTTCTTCCATCTTTTTATTTCAGCTTCTTTCTATTATGAATATGGTTTTTCCTTGTGCAAGTGAGCCTGTGTGCTTTTCTCCTTTTTTCTACTCCTTATTTCTTACTTAGAACTCCTTAGCTCTGTCAAGAGGTGTATTTGATACCCTCCCAACTATACAAATCCATAAATTTCCAGAGCTTTCATTTTGGCCATTCCTGTTATCCTCTTTGCGTCCATTGCAAGGCAGATTTTTTTATATTTCTACACTTCTGCGTCATTTTGGAATGGACAAGCAGTATCACAACTTTGAAAATTAATATTGACTTGTGTGGAAATCAAAGGAATAATTTGTATTTTTCCTCCTTGATCATACAAGGTATTATATAGGAAATAAAAAGGAGAAAAAACTAGGAAACTATTTAACTAATTCCCTTAATTTAAGGGATTACAAATTTATTCTAATTTCCTTAATTTAAGGGATTTACCAATTAATTTTAATTTTCTTAATTAAGGAAATTAGAATTAATTCTCACAACTTTATTTCCATCTCAGTCACATCTCGACACTCCCCCTCAAGCTGAGGAATCGATGTCTTCTATTCCCAGCTTGGATACAAGATCATGGAAACTTGAACTGTTCAACCCCTATGTTAGAACATCGGTTATTTGTCTTTCTGATAGAACATAGGACATACACACTAACCCTTCCTCCAATTTTTCTTTGATGAAATGTCTATCAATCTCAATATGTTTTGTCCTATCATGTTGTATAGGATTATGGGCTATATTAATGGCAGACTTGTTGTCACAGTAGAGCTTCATAGGACCCTCCCATGGAATTCTTAAATCATCCAAGATGATTCTCAACCACAGTAATTCACATAATCCTTGAGCAATAGCCCTGAACTCTAATTCTGCAGATGACCTTGCCACTACATTCTGCTTCTTGCTCCTCCATGTCACTAGGTTACCTCCAAGAAAAGTACAATATCCTGTAGTTGATCTTCTATCCACTATGGAGCCAGCATAGTCAGCGTCAATGTAGGCTTCCAGAGTAAGAGTGTCATTTCTTTTGAACAAGATTCCTTTCCCTGGATTGACTTTCAAGTAATGCAGTACCTTGTAGGCGGTCTGAAGATGAGGTTCTCTAGTATCATGCATGAATTGACTGATCATACTTACAGAATATGCTATGTCTGGTCGAGTGTGAGCAAGGTATATGAGTTTGCCAACCAATCTCTGGTACATTCTTTTATCCATAGCTGGTTCTTCTTTAGCTTCTCCCAACTTATAGGTTGGATCTATTGGAGTAGCGATTGGCCTACACCCAGTCTTCACTGTTTCTGTCAATAAATCAATCACGTACTTCTGCTGAAATATGAAGATCTCCTGTGTGGAATATGCCACCTCAAGACCGAGGAAGTACTTCAATTTCCCCAGTTCCTTGATTTCAAATTCTTTTACTGGTCTCACCTTCAATTCATGCTTCTCTTTCTCATCATTTCCAGTCACTATGATGTCGTCCACATAGACTAAAAGAGCAGTCACTCCCTCTGCAGCTGAATGTTTAATGAAAAGAGTGTGGTCACCTTGGCTTTGATTATACCCAGATTCCTTCATGACTTTTGTAAATCTGCCAAACCATGCTCTAAGAGATTGTTTTAACCCATAAATGACTTTTTTCAGCTTGCACACCTTGTTACCTGTATCCCCTTCAACTCTCAGTGGGATGTTCATGTAAATTTCTTCATTTAGGTCACCATGAAGGAAAGCATTCTTTACATCATACTATAGCAATTGCCAATTGAAGTGAGCAGCCAATGATAACAGGATTCTCACAGTGTTCATTTTTGCAACTGGAGCAAAGGTTTCCTGATAATCCACCTCGTAAGTCTGAGTGTACCCTTTGACTACTAACCTTGCCTTATATCTTTCAAGGGATCCATCATCCTTGTACTTTAATGTAAAAATCCACTTGCAATCAATAATGTTTTTTTTTTCCTTCGGTTTGTTAACGATCTCCCATGTTTTATTCTTTTCTAAAGCACTCATTTCCTCTTTCATAGCGTCTCTCCATTCCTTTTTTGTCAATGCCTCAGACACATTGTTAGGAATGACAATGGTGTTCAAACTCACAATGAATCTTTTGTGGGCTGGTGATAGGCGTTTGAGAGATACATAGTGAGATAGTGGATAGAGTGGATTGGATTCTTGGACTTGTGTCAGTTCAGGAACGGTCTTTCTCCTTGAATACACCTGAGGAAATCTCGGGAAATCATTAGTGACACTGGTTGGAGTAGGAGATAATAAGGGTTCGGGATCAAGTGACTCGGATGTGATTGGTTCAGAGGACTCGGGTTCAGCTGGAATAGGAGGAGAGTTTGATCTAGGTTCAACAACACGGGCTGACACATGTGGAAGGTCAATGGTTTTAAGTGGTTCAAAGGGCTCACAAGTACTATCTTTCATCATGGAAATCTCCCCCCTGAAGAGAGGACTTGAAAAAAAAAGATTTATTTTCTGTGAAAGTGACATCTGCAGAGATGTAAAATTTTCTGGTAGAGAGATTGTAACACTTATATCCCTTTTGAGTGGAGGAGTAACCTAGGAACACACATTTGATGGCTCTGGGATCTAGCTTCCCTTTATGTTGTTTGTGGACATGAGCAAAGGCAGTACACCCAAATACTCTGGGAGTGAGGCCATTTGAGGTTCTGAAGTGAGGGTAGAAGCTATTTAGGACCTCTCTAGGGCTATTGTTTTCTAACACACGGGAGGGAAGCCTATTGATCATGTGTGTGGCAGTAAGAACGGCTTCTTCCCATTAGGACTTAGGAACATTCCCTTGAAAGAGTAAGGCTCGGGTGGTGTTGAGTAAATGCCCATTCTTTCTTTCAGCTACCCCATTTTGTTGACGTGTGTCCACACATGATGAGTCATAGATAATCCCCTGTGATTGAAAATAAGGTGAAAGAATTTGATTGAAGTAATCTCTAGCATTGTCTGTTCTAAAGCTTTTTATTTTGACACCAAATTGATTTTGAACCATTGAATGGAAGTTAGGTATAACTGTGCTAACATCAGATTTTTGTTTAAGAAGGAAGAGCCATGTAACCCGGGTGCAATCATCAATTAGAGATACAAACCAACGAGCCCCAGAAACATTTGGTATAGTGGAAGGACCTCATATGTCACTATGAATCAGATGAAAAGGATGAGAACTTTTATTGCTAATAGGAAAAGATACACGGGTATGTTTTGTCAATTCACAAATGTCACAATGAAACTCAGAAATATTTAATCCTTGGAATAAATGAGAAAACATTATATTTAAAACCCTAAAAGAGGGATGCCAAGACGTAAGTGATACAGCCAAATGACATCTTTGTTTGAGGAACTAAGGAAAGATGAGGACAAATTGCTCCTGAGTTTCTGGGATGGTTCAAGGTGGTAAAGATCGCTCCTTTCCTTAGCAAGTCCAATTCTCCTCCCCGAGTCCTGTTTGTGAAAAACACAATAAGAATGAAAAAAAAAACAGCATAACATTTGAGATCATGAGTCAATTTTTGAATGGACACAAGGCTTATTGACAGTTTGGGTGCATAGAGAACGTTTTTCAGGATAAGATTAGGTGTGATATGTATATCTCCAATCCCTGCAACGGTAGCTAAAGAGCCATTGACCATGATAATTTTTCTATTACTTGGACAGGGGTATAGGAATGGAAGAGTTGAGATGTGGGGGTCATATGATCAGTAGCACCGGAGTCAATGATCCAAGAGTTGGTATATAATTTGTCTAAGACATTCAAGCAAACAGTTTTACCTGAAAGAGCTATCGAACATGCTCCCGAAGGCTTCTCAAGAGATCCCAATAAGTTTCTCAATTTCTTCACTGTTGAATCCCCCTATTGTTGATTTTTCCTCCATATTGGGTTGCTCTGCCATATGCGCTTGAGGCCTTTGTTTCTCCCCACGGTTGCCCCATTCTCGGCTTGGAGGTTTACTATTTAACTTCCAACACTTCTCCCTTGTATGCCT
>NEWO01000025.1:3451942-3471267 GCA_003013225.1 Phalaenopsis aphrodite
CAGTATCACAACTTTGAAAATTAATATTGACTTGTTCACAGCATTTCCTAAAAAGGTCAGTTGAAGTAGATTTTTTACTGTAGGATGCTGTCTCTCACGCTAACAAACATCTGAGTTGACATTCATTGCACGTTGACGTGTTCAGCATGTGCGCCATTGTGTTGAACACCTGCTAGGCCTTAATGTTGCTCCCTTGTGATCACTCATTAGTCTCACTAGTTCATGCTCTCTCAACTCCTCAGTCGTATCCTTGCACGGCACCGTTGTTTCCTACTTTTGATGTTTCTTTGAACTGTGGGTTGCTCTCTCACAATATGGCCCCTAAATGCACCTTGTCGGCGATATGACCGATGTTTTCACTTTTTGTTGTGGGACATTATCTACTTGGTGTAGATGCATGTGCCATCTTTATCCTCAGCACCTAAGGTGTAACGTTCCATTTTTATTAACTTAGGAGAGGAAACGAGGAAGCCAAAGTAAAGAAAGTGAGGAGTGGGGCAGTCAAAAGAGGGAGAGGAATCGATCAGATGTGAAGCTCAAGAGGGGGTGGTGAAGCGAGGAGTTGAGAAACTAAATGTTACTTTCGTTCTATAATGGAACGCGCTCGATTGAAGCAGATGTGAGATTGGCTTTCCTGGGAATCAGGTAGCATGCGAAGGAAACTTTTCTGGGAATCAGGTAGCATGCGAAGGAAAGGAGGATGACATGGGAGGAGGCGGCCTTCTGTGTAAAGCAAAGAAGGCATCGAGCAACTCCCGTGTTGTGCGAAGGTAGAGACGACGTCGAGACACTCTCGCAACGTCGTCAAGCTTCGAGCGGGCTAGGCGAGTCAGGTGCAAAGGAGGGAGACGAAGCGAAGCAGGTGTCGCAGCTCTGTGGAAAAGTCCTCATATGATTCAATCTAGCATGTAGAGAGGAAGAAAGGAGAATAAGAGTTGAGCCCTCGTGCTTGGGAAGAAGACAGTCGTGTGGGGGGATTAGGGCTTGATCGAGGACGGTAATGTTTATTAAATTGATTTAATAATAAAAAATAATAATAATAATAATAAGACGTGTGTGCTTGTTGAATAGAAACAGGATTGCATAAAGTAAATTTAATACTTAAATAATGAAAAACTAATAGTTGTTTATAATAATAAATTAATTAAATTTTATATCATATTTATTTTAGACTTTCAATTTTTAGAAAAATCAACTTCAAGACAAATTAACCGACATCAAGATGAGTATTCATATTTTTTCACTATAGTAATATTTTGTTTCTTCTCGACCAATGTATTTTTTGTAACTGTTATATTAATGCATACCCATAATTTATGATTTTATTAAATTTTGTTCATATTGTAAGAATGAACAGTGTGCTCAGTTCTGTTTAAATTATCACAAATATCGAATCTTGTATAAGTATATTGATTGTTCCAAATATGAGAATGAAATATTATTATTGTATATTTGTATGTGAAAAGTGAAGGGTTGCGTTAGATAGTCCACAACCATCATAAAATTTATCAAAAAATCATGATATGAATTCTTTTGATCATTGTTTAAATTGTTGGTTGACCGCTTGAAGCGACGTGCTGTATTACATGAATACAGTGAAAAGTGTGCAAGGTTCGATACACCGGCTCCCGGGTGTAGTGTCGAATAAGCAAGGATTCTCGCATTATGGTCAGATGCATGTAAATAAGTTAGTCAATGAAATTAATACTAGGATAAGATCTTGGAATATTAGTACTCTCTCACAGGTAAATTAATGAAAATAGTTGATATTATGGTTCATAGAAAAAAAATTATCTTATGTATTCCGAAACTAAATGGGTTGGAGAAAATACTAAGGAGATTGATAACTTAGATTTTAAACTTAGGTATTCAGGTAAGTGTCGCATTAGAAATGGTGTGGGTGTAATTATAGATAAGGGTATGAAAGATAATGTTGTAAAAATTAATAAAATTAGAGATAAAATTATAGCTCTTAAGATTGTTGTTGATGCTAATATTTTTAATATTATAAGTGTTTATGCTCCACAATTATGTTTAGATATAGGTTCTAAAGATAAATTCTGGAATTACCTAGAAAACTTAATACAAATGATACCTTTTGAAGAAATAATTTTTATTGGAGGAGATTTAAATCTTCATGTCGGTAGAGTGGTAGAAGATTTTAAAAATATTCATTTTGGCTACTGTTTTGGAGTGATTAATGAAGAAGATTGAGTCATATTAGATTTTGTTTTAACGTATAATTTTGTTATTGCTAATACTTTATTCAAGAAAGAGATGGACATATTATTATTATAAGAATGAATCTAATAAAACACAAATTGATTATTTTCTTATGAGAAGAAGAGATCGTCGAGAATGTAAAGATTGTAAGGTCATTCCAAGTGAGGATTTAAATACTCAACATCAATTATTAGTTCTAGTTTTTAAAATGAAGAGTTGTAAAATAAAAAATAATAGAAATTATTATCGTAGAATTAGATTGGGGCACCTAAAAGACAAATAAAATTATTTTTATGAGTAAACTTCAAGATTTAAAGATTTAGGATGTTTATGAAAAAAGAAATTCCATGTGAGATAAAATAACAAATACTATTAAACAAGTGACAAAAGATGTACTTGGAGAATCAAAAGAAAAAGTTTCTCAAAATAAAAATTATTGGTGGTGGAATAATAATGTACAAGAAAAGATAAAATATAAGAAATTATGCTATAAAAATTAGTTTAAGTGCAAAAGCTTAGAGAACTACGAAAAATATAAAATGAACCATAAAGAGTCTAAGAAAACAATCTGTGATGTTAAAATTTTTGCTTTAAGTAATTTTTATAATATATTAGGTACTAAAGTGACTGAAAAATATATGTATAACTAGTCAAACAAAGAGAAGAAATGTAAAGAGTTAACTTTAGTAAAGTATATTAAAGATGAAAACAATAAAGTGCTTTTCTTAGAAAGGATATTCAACATAGGTGGGTGAGTTATTTTGATATATTTTTTAATGAAGTTTCTGAAAATACGATCGATCTTAGTGATCTTAATATCATTAATAATAATAAAATGTCTCATTTTTATGGTCACATAAGTAAAAAACAAGTTGAGGAGGCTTTAAAGAAAATCGAGGGTGGAAAGTCTGTAGGACCTGATGATATCCAATTGAAATGTGGAAGTATATAAGAGATTTGGGAGTTTCCTGGCTTCTTAAACTCATTAATATTATTTTAAAAACTAAAATGATACCCATGGATTGGAAGAAGAGTATTTTGATCCCTATTTTTAAGAATAAAGGGGATGCACAAAAGTGTGTAAATTATAGAGGAATTAAGTTGATGTTTCATACTTCAAAATTATGGGAGAGGGTAATTGAACATAGGTTAAGACGCATTATAAAGATTTCTCATATTCAATTTGGATTTATGTTTAGTAGATCTACTATGGAAACTATACATTTATTGAGAGGTTTGATGGAGATGTTCAGAGACACTAAGGAGGGTCTACATATGATTTTTATTGATTTAGAAAAAACTTACGATAAGATTCTAAGAGATATCCTTTGGAAAGTTCTAGAGAAGAAATGTGTTGACATGACTTATATTCAAGTCATTAAAGATATGTATCCTAGAATTATTACATGTGTTCGAATCGAAGGAGAATTGACCAAATATTTTTCAATTTCAGTTGGATTACGTCAGGGATCAACTTTAAGCCCATATTTTTTTGCTTTATTTATGAATACTTTTACTGGATATTTACAGGAGGGTGGACCTTTGTCTATGCTTTTCGCTGATGATATCCTTCTCATGAATAAGATCAGAGAGAAAGCTTAAGAAAAAATTGAATTATGAAGGTCAACATTGGAGTCTAAAGGCCTTCGTATGAGTAGAATTAAAACTGAATGCATGGAATGAACTTTTAGTAATAGTAGTTCTAGTGACAAAGTTGTAACTATGGGTGATCAAATTATTAAAAAGTGTGAACGCTTATCTCGGGTCTATTTTTCAAAGTAATGGTGTTATACATGGGGATGTTATTAGTAGAATTCAAGTTGGTTGGTTGAAGTGGAGGAATGTTTCGGGTCTATTCTGTGATAGAAAAGTACCGCTTAAACTGAAATGAAAACTTTATAAGATGGTGAGACCTGCAATGCTCTATGACTTTGATAGTTGGCATTTAAAGGAGAAGCATAAAATTTAGTGTTGCTGATATGAGAATGCTTAGGTGGATGAGTGTCTTTACAGTTAAAGAAAAAATGCTAAATGAATATATCCGTGATGGTTGGTGTAGCTCAAATGGTGGACAAAATTAGAGAAAGTTGTCTTAGATGGTTTGGTCATATTAAACGTCGACCATTTGATGATCTGAATAAGAGAGTAGATGTTTTAAATTCGACTTATGTTAAGAAAAGCTGAGCTAGACTTAGAAAGTCTCGGGCCTATTGTATAAAAATGATCTAATTTATTAGAATTAGATGAAAATATGACACTTATTAGGACACAATGGAGAAAAAGGATTCATGTAGCCGCCCCACTTATTGGGATAAAGGTCTGTTGTTGTATGTTAGTATGTGTATGATTGATGATGATAGTGTCACACCTTGATGGTACTAGTGGAAGAATACTAAGGTATTTGTGCATGTCAATCAGGAAGGATGGAAATCAGACAGTTAAATTAAGAGTTTTCTATAATTAGAAACTTCCTTAATTACAATACTTTTATTCTGATATATTTCCCTTTTAGCTAAATATTTAGATTAGAAATATGTATTATTAAGTTACCTAAAATAGATTATGCAGAATATTTTTTACCTAAAATATATTGTAAGATTGTTATTTAATGGAATGAAATCAAAGGGAAAAGGCGATTGAGCCTATTCAATATTCAGCATATTTTTCTCAAAATTTGACATGGTATTAGAGCCTAAATTTTTGTCCTAATCACCGGTAATCGTACTCCCTTCTCGCCGACCTTCTTGCGGGAAGGGAGGAAGGTTTTTTCTACCCTACAACACTTTCTTCCTCGCCATCGTCACTCAGATGGCCGTCTCTGCTTTCGCTGTCTCGATGGCGCGAGCAAATCCTTCGTTCCGCTCGACCCTAGTCTAATGCTCTTGAAACACTTCTTCCACTCCGCCGTTCCCTTTTCCCTGCATCCTATTGGCATTGTCTCCTCCATCATCGGCGGCATCATGCATCGTCGTCCGATACCATATGCTTCCGTGCGGCTCATAGCCGGCGTTGCCAGGCTCAACCAAATCTGTTGCAGAATCAATCGGTCAATTGACTCTCCCCACGCATCTATCAACTCGGGATCCGGTGGCGGATTCAGTGACAGGCCGCCGACTGAGATGACGCCTCTGTTCTCTGACTGTGATTATGAGCACTGGCTCAACGTTATAGATAAGCCAAACGGGGAGAACGCTACCAAAGAGCAGATGATCGATTGCTACGTCAAAACCCTAGCCAAGGTCGTTGGAAGTGAGGAGGAAGCGATAAAGAAAACCTACTTTGATCGCATGGAGATGCTCTCATGGATTTCTTCTACTTGACTGCATAGCGTGAAATCAGGGAACAAATTGTCATCGTCGTCGTAGGAAGAATCAATAGCATTTGGATCGAATAACAGAACACATATCCTACTTGTAGGTTATGATCGATAGCATTTGGATCGTGTAACTGGATTCTATTTGTGGGTTATGATAGCTTTTGGATCAGGACGCAGATCCTAGTTGTAGGCTATAATCGATAGCATCTGGATCGTGTAATTGGAAGAGGATCCTTCTTGTGGCTTTTATTCGAATTTCTGGACGACAATGATAAAGGATTTCTTTTTTTTTCTTTGCTCGAATCATGTTATGGTTCAGGAGTTGTCTCTCAGGCTTCTACACTCTTAGGCTTCGACACTCTCAGGCTTCGGCCTCTTGGGCTTCGAGACTCTCAGGCTTTGGCCTTTTGGGCTTCAGCATTTTCAGGCTCGACACTTTTGAGCTTCGACACTTTTAGGCTTCGACAATTTCAGGCTTCGACTTTTTTGGGTTTCGACACTTTTGGGCTTCGACATTTTTAGGCTTCGGCACTCTCGGGCTTCGACCCTCTTGGGTTTCGACACTCTCAAGCTTCGGCCTTTCGGGCTTCGGTATTTTCAAGCTTTTGGGCTTCGACACTTTCAGGCTTCGGGCTTCGACATTTTTGGGCTTCAACATTTTTAGGCTTCGGCACTCTGAGGCTTCGACACTCACGGTTTGAGAATTTTTTCCCGGTATTGTTATCAGCTTCTTATTGGCAAATTGATGCTTCCCGATGAGTCAGCATTAATTTGAGGGGGGATGTCAATCATGAAGGATCGACATCAAGCAGCTAAATTAAGACTTTTTTATAATTAAAAACTTCCTTAGTTATAATATATTTATTGATATATTTCTCTTTTAGCTGAATATTTAGATTAGGAATATATATTATTAAGTTATTTAAAATAGATTATATGCACTTTATTTTGCACCTAAAATAAATTGTAAGATTGTTATTTAATGGAATGAAAGCAAAGAGAAAAGGCGATCGAACCTATTCAATATTTAGCCTATTTTTCTCAAAATTTTGATCGTGCATGTATATGGAAAGGAATATTGATATAAAAATAACTTGATTGATATAATTTTTTAGACAATGCTTTTGTGACGGTTGTACAGATATATAATGATATTGATATGTTATTAATATAATAAGATTTTTTGAATAATATCAAATATTTATATTGATTTAGTAGAAGCTTAAGTGGGATGCACTAATTTTTTTCTCTTGTATTGCTGTTGTTTAGGAGTATGAGTATTCACTGGTTTGTTTGGTTCATTATTTGTTTTGGCTAGTTAATTAAGGTATTAAGAGATGAGTGATAAAAGATAAAATGTTTATAAAAGACACGTACAACCCATAACGAGATAAATTTAAAATGCTGCTTTAATCTATTTTGATTAGTGACTCTTTCATTTATTAAATTTAGGAAAGTTTTAATTTCCACCGCTCGATTATTTATTCCCTTCTTGATTAATTCAAGCCCCGAAACGTGTTACGACCCAACCCGAGGGTTTGAGTTAACCAAGATCGGAACGGAAGGACGGATTGTGAAAATCAATTCTCTGTTATTTAATTTCTATCACAAGCTGTTTAATTTTCAAATAATATATGAAAAATACACTAAAAAAAGTAATTAAAATTAACAAATAGAAATTTGTACATTTTCGTTGGTTGTTCTCGTCTTCTATATACATTTGATCATCTTCTGTTCATATTATTTGAATGCCTAAAATGTAAATTGAAGTAATATAATGAGTTATTTAAAGATAACACAGGAGCAATCACACTTCTAAACTATAGTAATTCAAGAAAAAGAATGCAATATGCATGTAGAACTTTCATATCTCTATAAGAAATCTTTTTAATATACTAAATTTTAATATTTTTATAAGAAATCTTATATATGTTAATGCATGTATTAATTACATTTTTCTAAATGGACATACACTAATCTTCTATGTGCATTTATCTTAACTATAATTTTATTTTATACTCTTTATATACATTTCTGCCTCTTTGAGGATTATCGTCATTAAAACATTACACACCTTTGGCCAAATATTGTCTCGTATGCTCCTGTCGGGATAGCAGTTAGCAATCTACACAGCAATTGTCTTGGGTGAAAATGCCCTTACCTGCCCTTGGTCGATATTATTTTATTAGCACAACAGTTAGTAATTTTAATATTATAATTGTTTGGGGAGGTAAGCTATGGTCAACTCGTCCCTGATCGATATTATTTTATCGACACAACAATTAGTGTCTAATAATCACAATTATCTATGGTGATATAAATTCTCTACGCATGTTGATACAATGACGTCCCCTGCATGTACCATTAGGGGGTGAACTTCTTGTCGAACATGTGCATACAAACATTCATATATAAACGATTTCGTTCATTATTCTGAGACATTCATGCATTTACTCATTTGCATACTTTATTGTGTAACTATTTATCATGCATATCTTTCATATCATAAATGTTTCTTGTATCATTCATAATTCTTATATCATTTATCTTATTTTCCATCATGCTTATCATGTGTATCTTTCATATCATGTCTATCTTGCAGATCAAGTATATCATATATATCATGCACATCATAGATATCCTTCATTCATATCTATCTTGACTAATAATATGAATAATCTAACCAAACAATAATATCCATGGAGTTGAACATGCATTTTGAAATAAATAAGGTTACTAAAATTACTTCGGTTGTCGGGCAAAAATCTTAATCTTTGTAACTAGCTGACATTGCGATAAGTTTATGTTGAACTTAATAACTTATAAAACATAATATTAAACTGTAAGATTTAAACAATTTTTGTTAAACAAAATATTATTCTTCGCTTTGAATTAATTTACCTGAATTTTACAGAGTTGTCCTACGAATAACTTTAACACACTTGCCTCAAACTCGTCACCCCAGATAAACAACTTTAAATCTGTAAATATCTTATGATTTTATAAATTTTCGGCTCACAGTAATTTAACCCAAAAAGTAACTTTCTTATCTCAAGTAAGCTTCTCACCACAAGTCTGTCTTTCCAAAGCTGTCAAAAATTTCACTCGATTTCTCAAAATGGACTATTCTAATCTTCCTTTATAAAATTTCGTCATTGAAATTCATGAACTGCACGCCAACGTGAAAAAATACATTATGAAGATGAAATAAAAAATGATTACAAAAAGTTTTTTCTTGTCAAATTATAATTGAAACATATCAAACTCTATGCATCAACATCTCATGCTCATCCTGCTTCTGTTGGGTTAATGAATAAATTTTTAGACGAATGTTTTGACTTGGTTGCTCCTGACGAGTTACTATATATGCTTTTGCTATTCTCTGTTGACCACTTCTAGATGTTGATCCTTCTTGAAAGTTCCACTAAACTAGATTTCTTCTCTGGCGAGCATCTAATGTGGATCTCTAAACATTGTTAAGGCTATTTCTCATCTGATGATCAAGTTGTCTGCATAAGTAAAAGTAAACATTTACCACAATGCTGCTTCCCACACTTAACAGAGGGTTGTATGGTGCTATTGTTGGCCCGTCTAACAACTCACCAGTGTAGGACTTTATCTTCTTCCTAATGGACTCTCCTGTTAAATGAACTTTTGGTGTCACTTAATTTCAAACTTTTCCTCTTATGCATGTCTCTACACTTCCGAGTTTATTAGAAACCAATCTCTACTTGCCTATCCCTCACCACTAGCACTGATTAGTCTTCATACCCAAGTGACACTAGTGGCTGCTTGATCGAATCCTTCAATTCAGAAAGAAATTTGTGGCATTTTTCTAAATTGCATTTGTCTAGGGTGGAAAAATCCTTACTTGCCCCTGATTGATATTATGCTTTCGGTATAACGATTAATAATGTAAGCATCACAATTGTCTGAGAAGGTAAGCTTTGGTCTACTTGCCCCTGATGGATATTATTCTTTCGACACAGCGGTTAATGATCTAACCATCACAATTGTCTGGGATGATAAAAAACTCTATGAATGCGGAGACACTGGCATCTTTTGCCTGTACCATTAGGGGATGAACTCATTCTCTGAACATGCACATATAAGCATTCATATATAAATATTTCATTCATTATTCTGAGACATCTCCATGCATCTAGCAACATTTATATTTTTTCTGTTGTGCAACTATTCATCATGCATATCTTTTATATCATATGTATCTCTTATATCGGTCATATCTCATATATCATGCATATAATTTTTCATCGTACTTATCATGCATATTTATCCTATGTATATCATATATATCATACATATTTTTCATGCATATTTATCCTTACAATATGAAGTATCTAATCAAACTAGAACATCCATGGAGTCAATTATATATTTTGAAATAAAGAAGATTATCGAAATTTTAAAACGTAATTACTCGGTTGCTACGCTAAAATTTTAATCTTCATGATTAGCGGTGTTGCGATAACTTTATGTTGAACTTAATGATATATAAAACATAATATTAAATTTTAATATTTAAGCAATTATTATTAAACAAATTATTCTTCTTTGCTTATAATTTATTTACCTGAATTTTACGGAACTGTTCTACGAATAACTCATACTTGCCTCAAGCTCTTCACCTTAGTTAAACAAACTGAAATCTGTAAATATTTTAGAATTTTGTAGTTTAGACTGTTTTCCTGTACAATTTCTAAGAACCCTTTCGTTTGCATCCTATTAATAAAAAATAAAAGTTATCTGACTGTTTGTTGTAATGCAGGTTATGGGTAATCACGTGGCCATTACTGTCGGTGGATCAAATGGCCATTTTGAGCTTAATGTTTTCAAGCCAATGATAGCCAGCGCTTTTCTTCGAGTATGCTGCTGCTATAGTGAACATGATTTGGATTATAAATCACTCGAGCTATAACTCTTCGATTTTGCCAGTTATTTACTTCTTCCTATAACTCTTTTCATTGTATGTTATTTTTTAAGTGATTTTTTGGCAGTCTTTGAGGTTACTCGGGGATGCATCTTCTTCTTTTGAAAAGAACTGTGTGCGAGGAATTGAAGCGAACCGAGAAAGAATTTCAAAGTTGCTGCATGAGGTAATTTTCTTTAGGGAAATATACATATGTATCACTCAATTCTTATGTATTTACATATGTTACACCTAAACTTTTATATTTACACACATAACACTCAAATATTTAATATCACATCAAAAATAGCACTATTATCACCTTTTAAAAGTGAAATATACATTTTCATGAAAAGGCTTAAAGCACCTAAGTGCTATGCATGGAAATATGAAAGTTTCGGTGTGATATATGTAAATACATAAAAAATGTGTGCTTTGTATATAAATTTCTCTTTTATTTGTGTGACCTAGCATCATTCTGCCATTTTAAGATATTAGAAATCTGACCAATTATCTCTCCTCTTTCTTGTTAATTTCAGTCTCTGATGCTTGTTACATCTTTAAATCATGTAAGTTAGCATTCTGTGCTTGGTTTCTGGATATAACTGGCTGGAAGTTTATTTACTTATCTGACACTTTATTTTTTATGAACAGAAAATTGGCTATGATAAAGCTGCGGCTGTTGCCAAGAAAGCTCACAAGGAAGGATCAACGCTGAAGGTATTGCCTGCACTTCTTCTATTCCGTTTATTTTTCGGGAAATTTACATATATAGGACACAATTCTTATGTATTTACATACTTATGCATGAAAAGGTGTATTTTACTTTTAAAAAATGGTCATAGTGCTATTTCTGATTTGATATTAATGATTTGAGTGCTATATGTGTAAATATGAAATTTTATGTGTGAGATATGTAAATACTCAAGAATTTTATGCTACGTATGTCTATGCCCCTTCTTTTTTTTAATCTCATTGGAATTCTGTATCTTTAAATTACCCTGCCCTTTTCACTAGCAGCTCAACCATGGGCTGTTTTTTTTAGTTATCTGCTTCTAATTCTTTCAGCACGTATCCCTCGGTGCTTGTTAAGCTACTCGATCTTTTCCTTCGTTACAAAGTTTGCTTTCTCAACGCTTTGCCCTTAAATGCTATGGCATGTGTTTGTCAATTTTTCATCTCTACTAAGCCTGACTTTTTCTTTTTTAACTGGCACCTGCAGCCTTGAGATATACATATATACATATGATTCTAAATGGAAATTACACAGTTGACATGAATCTGGACTTGTTGAGTTGGGATTAGGTTGTGCATTTTGAGAATGAAAATAGTGCTTAATTACGTTAAAAGTGGGGCTACTAGATCATAGATAGACTTTATATTTCTTTGAAGAGAAGAAATTTTTGTGCGAGGATTGATTGTGATTTTGAAAGAAAGTTTGACTTGACAACATAAAGTGCTGATTATGGATATGTATTTTAGCAGCATAAATGAAGTGATCAGAAGAAAATTTGGCTCTATGATAAAGTTTTAGAGTTTGAGAAGAAATTGTTAAACTTGATGTGGGATAAGTTTTGTAGTTCTATTAAAAAAAATTAATAAAAAAACTTAGGAGGGATGAGAAAGAAGATCACATCCTAACAAAGATATTTAGTGGAGTGACAAACATAAATGACTAGTAAGGAAGAGAGAGATGGTTTCAAAATGGTAACATATAAATATTATTAATTATAAGAAAGCAAGAGACTTTTATCAAGTTAATACATTGAAACTAACGATAATAAGATGTTAAAGATATAGATATCAACTCTATATGAATATGCTGCTTTGGTGAGGATAATAAGATGTTAAAGATATAGATATCAACTAGATATGAATATGCTGCATTGGTGAGACCTGCAATCCTCTATGACGCTGAAGGTTGGCCTTAAAAAGAGAAGCATAAAATTAAATTAAGTGTTGCCGAGATGAGAATGATTAGGTGGATGAGTGGCTTTACACTTAGAGACAAAATGCGAAATGAATATATCCGTGATAGGGTTGGTGTAGCTCCAGTGACGGACAAAATTAGAGAGAGTCGTCTTAGATGATTTGGTCACATTAAACGTCGACCATCTAATGATCCGATTAGGAGAGTAGATGTTTTAGATTCGACTTATGTTAAGAAAGACAGAGGTAAACCTAGGAAGACTTGACCATATTGTATAAAAAATAATCTTAATTTATTAGAATTAAGTGAAAATATGATACTAAATAAAACGCAATGGAGAAAAAGGATTCATGTAGCTGACCCCACTAGTGAGATAAAGGTTTTGTTGTTGTTGTTGTTGTTTGGAGAAATTGTTGAATGAAAATAATTAGGAAAGTGTTATTTTAAAAGAGCACAGTGAAAATAATACTAGGCATATAATTTATTGATTTAAAAATGTGATTGAAGTTAGGTTAAAGAAAAAATGTAAAGGTAAAGCTTTAGGTCTGAATGTGATTTATATTAAGATATAGAGAGGTATGAGGATGTTGTGATGGTTTTATAAAGAAATATGTTAATTAAAAATTGAAGATTAAGCATATTTTAAATAATTGGAGAAGAAGCATTTTGATATTAATTTTGAAGCACAAATAGATGCTCATGATTGTGATATTTAATAAGAATCAATCATGAGACATTCAATGCACTTATTGGAGAGAGAGTAATGAAACAGAAGTTAAAATTACATGAGTTCAGAACTTTAATTTGGTTTCATTTTTCAAGGTCCACTATGGCAGTTTTTTTGTCAAGTAAGACAATTAATGTAAATAGTGATCTTTAGCTAATATTTATTGACCTTGAGAAGACATGATTGATTGCACGTTAATGAAAAAAGGTGTGGGTCTATGGTATATTGAAGTTGCTAGTTGATTTGATTTCTTGGATAAATAAATCTCAAAATGTTCAGTTTAAAATCTGATTTCCAGTTGATTTGAATCGGTCGAAGTTATGAATCAAATCCACTGCCAAATAAATTCATAAATTTATTCCTAAACTAAAAAAATATGCTTTCCATCCACTGCCATTAAATATCTTTAGAAGATATGATGGTTTCCCTTGCATCATTTACTTGGTCCCTTGGACTAAAGCTAACGACAAGTTAGGATTAAGATGGTGGAGTGCCTCTGCATTGGTGGCTGATGATAAAGATAAAAGTGGTGAGCAATAGGAGATTGCTTTGGGCTCGACAATAAGGATCGGAAGTTTATGTTCGGGGCTGATTGCCTCTTGACTGAAGGTTGCATTCAAGGTTGTATTTTGAGAAGGTTTGCAACCATTTCGATATTACAAACATGAGCTGGCAATAGTATGAAAAAAAAAAAGATGTTAAAAGGATTGGTATTCTATGTTATTTAATTCTTTTTAAAGCCTTAATTTCGTTATTGAGCTTTTTTTTATTTTGCTGGGTGGATATATATCAAGATAATGGAGACAGATTCAAAAGGGATTATATGAGATGGTGTGGTAAAAGAAGAAAATTATTTATGAGAGAATATATTGTATCTTATAGTCATTTTTAAACTTAATCGTTTTTAGTATGGTTGTGGTTTTAGATAAATAACAGCGATTTATGTAAATATATGTTCTTTTTGTTAACATGTGCCCTTACAGATTTCTTGCTCTCAGATGCATATTTTCTGATGCGGGTGCAGCCTTTATCCCACACGGATGCGGGAAACAGCCAACAGATGTCGATATAAAGTGGTCGGTCTAGGTCATTGCTGGACAGCGCGGTTTCCCTAGGGGGTGAGACCGGTCCCTTACATGATCTCCTTCATGAGTGGACAACCAACAACGTTATGTTTTCCCTATCTAAGGTTGTATCCGACTGGTAGGATAGTGCTCCGGTTGTATCTCTTTCCCCTGGTACTGATTATCCTCTCTGACTTTCAGTTCCACCTTACCTCCTTGCCGCCAACTACTCTTCTAGCAACCCCACCTCCTCTTCCTACAGCAAGCCTGCTGTCCATCCTACTACTTCAACTAGAACTCTCTTCAGCCCATCCCAAATCAGCCGTAACAAGCTCTAGCTCATCCCAGAATAGCCGCAACTCCCCTCTACTTCCCTGTTGCCGCAAGTCCCTCCAGACCTACTACCTGTTGTTGCAACCCCTCTTACCAAACTTCCCGTTTGCTGTCAAGACCCCCAACCTCTTGGCTGCTTGCTGCCGTGGTCCCCTGCCACCCTGCCTGCGCCCCACAACCCTCTAGACTCCCTCCCTGTTACCGCCACCTTCCAACAAGTCCTTCTCGCCTGCTGTCCCGACGTAGCCCATCGATTTTGTTCTTACTCTAGGGTGTCTTTTAAGCTTTTGTTGTTTACCTATTGTCAAGAGTCTTTGGTTGTAACCTTATTAAATTTCACCAATAATATTCGTGTTTTTATTGTGATTTGCATTAACTCCAGTGTCGTTTGGTATTAGACCTAATCTAATCCTAGTCCTATCCTAGGGTTTCCTAACATTCGATATTCTCAAACCATAGCCCCAAATCCCAAATCCCCTTGTTAATTTTCAAAATCAGCAAACCTAAACAAATTTTCTGCACTAGTCATCAATTGCATACACCCCCTCTCATCTCCATCACATAATTTTCTTTCCACAGCCCAAACCCTGACCCCACCAAAAAAAAAAAAATCTTTCCCATTCCTTAATCCCTAGCCATGCCGTCTAGGAGAAATATGCCCAAGCCTACCCCGAAAGAGAGACAGCTAGAGTTCCGTTGCCTTCAACAGAGGCTTGCTGAAATGGAAGATTTGACATATAGAAAGAGGTTACTCTTGACCGAGATCTGGAGAGTCGAAGGGAGAAAGCGAAGATTTGAATCTCTTCCATAGCGATAATTTCAATGATGAAGAAGATATACCACAACGTTTCGAAATTTAGTATCAGAGGAGGCCTATAGAGGGATATTTGAATTCCTACCTTATAAAATTTCTGAGACATGTCATTTGGAGGACACGAGACTATGGAATCAAAGGTGGATTTACCAGAGTTTGAGGAAGGCATGGATCCGGATGAATTCATTTATTGAATGCAAGCTGTTGAGTGGATTTTTGAGTATAAGGAGATGCCAGAGAATAGACAAGTCAAGCTGGCCTCCATTAAGTTGAAGAAAAGTGTTTCCTTATGATGGGAGAACATACAGTGACAGAGGAAACATGAAGGCAACGATAAGATTACCAAGTAGGAGAAGATAAAGAAAGTCATGCATAAGGAATATATCCCCCCTCATTATCGTCAGGTCATGTTTTTGAAGCTTCATAATCCACAATAGTGGAATCTTACAATGGAGGATTTCACAACACAGTTCGATCACTTACAACTAAAGTGCACACCAAAGGAACATACAGTAACTAGATACCTTGGGGGCATGTAGCCTACTATTAATAATGTGGTGCAGCTACAACCATATTGAGCGCTTGGGGTTGTCCAAACACTAGCATTGAAGGTGGAGAGGCTGCAGAAGCAGAAGCAGAGTATACAGGCAGTCACCTACTGCTACCACGACCGACAAGGTTACCTAAGGAGAAGTTAGCAAGCGCGGACAAGAAAATGACACTCCAAATCAAAGCAGAAAGAAATACTAGAAAGGTAGCTCTTCCAACACTGTACCGGTCAGAAAGTGTTTCAAATGTCACTGCTACGGCCACATAGCATCCAGTTGTACCACGAGCAAGGTAGCCACAGTTACAGATCAGGGCGTTGTGGAGGAGGTTAGCGATGAAGAGAAAGCTATCCACTCGACGAAGGAGAGACGTTCGTGATTCGATGGATCTTACAGACTGAGGTCACGAGAGATCTGGAGTGGCTTCGCCACAACATATTCGACATTTGTTGCATAGTAAATAGAAAGGTGTGCAGTCTCTTCATCGACAGCGGGAGCAGCAATAACATGACATCGACACAGATGGTAGAGAAATTGTGACTCATGACTAATAGATATTCTCAACCATATTGAAGAAAGCGAATCAGGTTAGCATCAATTGGAGATGCTTAGTAGAATTTTTGATTTGGGGCTAGCTGCAGGACCAGATGTGGTGTGACGTGGTTCTTATGGATGCTGTCATCTTTTATTGGGAAGACCGTGACAGTTTGACTGAAGGATTAAACATGATGGATTCAAAAACACATATTCTTTCACCAAGGATGAGAAACACATCATTTTACTTTCTTCGGCGGAGCCAGAGATCACATGAGCCTTTACTAGTTGAGCGACGTCAGTGGGACCAGTTTTAGTGATGACATCGGACGAGAGGACTGAGACGCCCGCTTCAAATACATGACAGATACGATCGAGGGTATGCCAGGATTTCACGGTCAACACCGTACCATTAGCGCCACCACTGTGCGAAGGTTCGGGTTACTCTCATTTCATGTCTGATTGAACCGACCGTGGGTTATTTTGGGAAGATTCAACAGGACAGGCATGACCCACACCCTCAAGTGAGCAGATCGATATGGACATGTGCTTGCAGTAGGAAAGACTTCTCTGATACTTCACGGGACAGTGCAGCCGACAATGAGATTCAAGTGCCACTAGAATTGAAGACAAGAACTAGAAGCTTTGACGAATGAGGTCGAAGCTCTCCTAATCTCGGGAGACTAATGTGGGCGCTGGCTTTATCCCGCATAGATATAGGAAACAACCCGTTGGCTGAACCGGCTGACATAAAAGGGTCGGTCAAGTTCACTGTTGGACCGGGCGGCTTCGCTAGGGAGCGGGACTATCAATTACCCTCTTCTATTCCCTTCCTTGATCTCTTCTATATGGGAAGTTTTCAATCGCTATTTCTGGATTTGGATTGCCGCCAATTCCTTTCCTTTTTTTTTCCTCTCCATGTATGAGTTTATAAATTGTTGTTTTTTGGTTATAAGGTGGGTGTTTATGTTGTTTCTGATTTCAGTTTTGAGTGGACAACTGCTAACATCTTGTTTTTTCTGTTTAGGGTTGTATCCGATGGGCAGGGTGGTGTTCTGGATGAATCCCTTTTCCCGTTTGTGATCATCCTCTCTGACTTCCACCTCCACCCTACCTCATTGCCGCCAATTGCTCGTCCAGCAGCCCCACCTCGTCCTCCTATAGCAAACCTGATGTCCATCCTACTAAGTCGTCTCCTGCTACTTCCCCAACCGCAACTCCCTCCAGTCCATCACAGATCAACCGCAACTCCCTCCAGCTCATCCCAGACCAGCCGCAACTCCGTCCTGCCCCTTGCTCTGCTATCGTAAGTCCTTCCAGACCTACTACATTCTGCCGCAACCCCTCTTTCCAATCTTCCTACTTTCTGCCGTGACCCCCAACCTCTTTGCTGCTTGCCCTGTCGCCCTGCCTGCGCCCCATAACCCTCCAGACTCCTTGTTACTGCCACCTTCCAACCAGCCCCTCCCACCTGCTGTCCTGCCATAGCCCCCGATTTCATCCTCACTCTAGGGTGTCTTTTAAGCTTGTGTTATTATTTACCTATTGCCAAGAGTCTTTGGTTGTAATCCTACTAAATTTCAGCAATAATATTTGTGTTTTTATTGTGTTTTGGGTCAACTTCGGTCTTATTTTCTCTATTAACTAATATTAAAGCTAACTTTTGGAGCTGTAAAAGAGAAGTGGGAACAAGAACATTTGCTGATGGGAGGTTGGAGAATGGTAAGTTTGTTAGCAAGGATTTTGATTATGCAAAGTTTCATATTGAGATTTAGCTGCTCCCGAAAAACTATATTTAACACTATTTGAGATGAAGTCTTCGAGTATAAGCCAAGAAGATTGGGATTTATTGGGCCGACAAACATTGGAATTTCTAAGCCTGCAAAGAATGTTTCCTTGAACATATTGCATGGAAAGACCACATCTACCTTCAGAAAAGCTTTACAAGACATAAGAAGCCTTCAACAATAAACAAAATATATCTAATGAGTATTTTTTTTTTCAATGTTAGAATGGTGTGCTTTTGAAGCAGTGTATTAATGAGTTTAATTTGATCAAAAGTTATTTATATTCAATTGATATCAATTCCATCGATGAAGTTTGTGGATTGAGCTTATTATTATTCCTTTCGAAGAGCTGGTGCGAAGCTATGACAACAGTCATATTTATGCATAACACTCAAATCTTTAACATCACATCAAGAATACTACTATCGCTAGCTTTTAAAAGTGATACATATTTTCATGCACGGGATTATGACATTAAGTTGTTGGAAATGTAATTATCATAATTTGGGTGTTAGACATGTGAATGCATGAGAATTTTTTGGTATGTATGTATATGTGTGTCATAGCACAGTTAACATAAACGATGTTTAATTCTAGGACATTGGCAGCAACTCACAAGATTTTTACCAATTACTTATATTCCACTGTCTGAGATCTAGAAAGTATTACTGCTATGTTCTTATTACCTTTGATTGTCAATTCGTGCAGGCTGCTGCCTTGAATCTCGGAGTTCTAAGCAGCGAAGAATTTGATGAGCTGGTAGTGCCAGAGAAAATGATTGGACCCTCTGATTGACATAAAGATTAATTATCTCCCCTCTATTATTTCTTATTATTTATATATGGTTGGCGGCATCATGCCCTGCAATAAAACTATATATTCATCTGAACCATTTATTTGATCGCCCAATTTTGTTTCTGGCATCCTCTATTTTTTAGCTCGGAAGAGCTCTGGCCTTGCTAGCAAAAGTAAGGACTTAATCCTCTTTTGTAGGCCGCATGAAGGGAAGAACTGCATTGTGTTATTTATACCATGACTTAATAGGGTAGTCCGCATTAAATTTCTGGTATTTATATCATGACTTAATAACTTATGTATTTATATATCTGACACTTATAT
>NEWO01000025.1:3471426-3487907 GCA_003013225.1 Phalaenopsis aphrodite
ATATATATATATATATATATATATATATATATATATATATATATATATATATATATATATATATATCACTTTAAAGTGGTGATATTTTAGATATGATATGAAAAGTTTGGGTTGTATAAGTGTTAAAAAAATGAAGTGTTAAATATTTAAATACATAGGAATTGGGTCGTATTAATATAAACACCCCGAACAATAATCGAAGTTCCAGAGTGTCTGTATTATTAGCCTGTGATGGTTTTCAAATTGTAGATGTATTGGTTGGTTGCGACTATAATTTTTTATAGATATATGCTAAATACAAATGATTATAAAAAGCTATGAGTTGATTTTGGGCCAATTTCGAGCTGAAACATATCCAAATAAATCAAATTAAGTCTAAAATAGATACGATTTATTTTATTCTTATTATTTCAACAATCCAAAAAATTTAAAATAAATTCACGAATGGAAAGAAAATTCTGATGCGTGAAGCTTAGATATTGTCATTCAATAAATTAATACATATACAACATACTCGGGTTTCGCCTCATGGCACTTTCTTCTGTTGAATCTCTCGGCTTCACTCCACTGGCTTTCTCGTGCCCGACAAGGAAGGGTTTTGCG
Organism: Phalaenopsis aphrodite; assembly: GCA_003013225.1. Taxonomy (NCBI): domain Eukaryota; kingdom Viridiplantae; phylum Streptophyta; class Magnoliopsida; order Asparagales; family Orchidaceae; genus Phalaenopsis; species Phalaenopsis aphrodite. Next base: position 3,472,030 of record NEWO01000025.1, read on the forward strand.
TTATCTTTTTTTGTTTTTCCGTCGTTTCGCAGCTCGTGCCCAACAAAAGGGTTTCTCGCTTTTGTCGTTTCGTTGTTTCGCCAGCCCCTGCACTTTCTCTCTTCACCTGCACTCGACGACGTTTCCTCTATAGCGGTTCACGTCGTCTCTGTACTTGATGACACCTTCACCCTGCTAAACAGAAATCACATCGCTTATGTTGCCCTGCCTGACAGAAGGTCTGCTCGCCTAGCCTCTCTTCAAATGGCCTCGACGATGCATTCCTATGCCACTGTAGTTGCCGACAACTTTCCTATTCCTTCTCGTGCTCATCTTCAGGTTCAGAGCCTGGTTTTCATATTGGCAAGTCATGCAATGTTACACAATCTTTTCACGGCGCTCTTTAAGGTGGTGGTCATCATACTTTCATTAAAAAGCTTGGTAAAAGAAATGAGAAACCAACTCTTATTCTCACTGAGGTTTAAACTGGTATTATCGTGTCCTCTTGGAGTTTTGCTCTAGTGGGGAAATTCCTCTATGGTAACCCAAAACTTGATATCATTCGGAAAGATTTTGAAGCTATGAAGCTATTTGACAGTTGGAATATTGGCTCACTTGACGGTCACATATATTGATTCAGTTATCTCACGATGTCGAGTACACTCGCATTTTTTCTCAAAAAGTTATCAAGATCGATAACCGTTTTATGAAAATGCTGAAGTGGATTGTCTATTTTGATCCATATGTGAAGTCCCCTATCATTCCCGTTTGGTTAAAGTTTCTGGGGTTAAAATTACATTTGTTCAACTTAAAATTTCTCTACTCATTAGCAGCTGCTTACGGTAAGCCTCTCAAGGTGGATTGTTCTACGCTTGTTGTCACCAGATTCTCTGTGGCTTGTGTGTTAGTTGAGAGAGATATCACTAAACCAGCTCTGAATGAGATATAGATTGACACCACTCATAACGAGTATTGGCAAAAGGTTGAAATAAAACAACACCCTCCTGATTGCTCTTATTATAGTATGTTTGACCACAGTTCTACTATTTGCCATCGCTTGTATCATCATCTAAGGCCGGATATCGCTAAAGATCAGCCACATATCATTCCTGCTGAGAAGGTGCAACTTGATCCTCTTTCCAACACCACAATTCCTGATGAAGAATAACATGCTACAAGTACAGATCCAAATGTGATTATATCACTCATTGTTATTGTAGAAAGTCTACTTATATGTTAAGACACATGAGAGTGCTCATTCGATCAGATAAAAGATCAGCTGGTACAACAAGTAGTTGCTTCTATTGCTCAACAACCTATACACGTCTGACACACTTTAGTTCAATCAACTGATCAGGTGAGTCATTCTTCGGATGAGGAATGACAGGTCTATTTTTGGAAGAAGAAGAAGAATGGAGGCTGACTCGAGCTCGGGAACTTATTCGATGATACATTGGTTACTACTGATAATGATACTCATATTACCAATTTATTAACTGACCCCTACCCTAGAACTAGAGGCAGAGGCAAAACAAAATTGGGTCACTCTCTAGCTACCTAATACTCTGTATTTTAGCACTTTTTGGTTTTTTTTTAGGTCTCTCATGTATTTTTCTGTATTTTCTCTTTTTTGGAACCATTTGCATGTGGTGTTTATCATATGAGCAGGGTGTCATGTTTGGGTCCTCCCACACAATCTAACTGTATGATATTTTCTGTTTAATACATTAGTCATTGGGCTTTCTCAGTATATATATATATATATATATATATATATATATANTATATATATATATATATATATATATATATATATATATATATATATATATATATAAACATACATACATACAAACATACATACATACATACATACATACATACATACATACAAACATACATACATACATACATACATACATACATACATACATACATATAGAAGTATTAAAATAAATAAATTATTATTTTTTGGGATGATCTAAACTACACATGATATGGCCTAAACTGAGCCCAAATTTTTTTATCCACACAAATATAACCCAAATTAACCCCTGCTCAATTTTTTTTTTCAAAGTTGTATCGGATTTTCGTATTAGCTCCAATAGTTTCAGTGTCATGCAGCAGGAGATAGATTCGGCTATTAGTTTTTCAACAGAAAATAATAAGGAATATTTACATTTACACTACCCAATTCTTATGTATTTACATATCTTACATTTAAAATTTAATTTTTACATACACACCTTATCAATCCATAAAAGTAAGACTGGTGATATTTCTATCTGATATGAAAGATTTGGGTTCTCCAAATGTAAAATATAAAGCTTGTGTTCAACATGTAAATACATAGGAGTTGGGTGGCAAAGTTTCAGAGTGTTTCAGCATTATTAGTTTCACCTGAAAACAGCAAATGAAGTTCCAGAGTATTTCAGTATTATTAGTTTCAGCTGAAAGGCAATAATTGAAGTTCAGAAGTGTTTCAGTACAATTGTGTTGGCTGGTTTGGAATGCCAGCTCATCGAACATATAATAAGCCTATGTTCATATAATTAAATTTGTTTATATTCGAAAATTAATCATGATTTTACTGTTCTTATAATCAAATCATCAAGAATTTTTGCCCCCCTCCCCCATGTTTTTTTAATTCTGAGCTAACTCAAAATAGAGTTAATTGGATTGATTGCAAACTAATTTATTTTAATCATAATTCAATGTCAAGTTGACTTTTATGCATTTTATATGATTTTGAGATGTCTCAAAATGGGATCAATATCAACCCTATCCATAAGCTAGTGGAGACTTTGTTATTAAACCTTATCCTTGAACACCAGCTATTGTTGTGCAATTAAATCCTCCCATCTCGTTTATCAATGCATACGAACCGCCAAAGAGCAATCCTATGACGACGCTATTGTTGTCATTGTCTTGATCTCTAATTATCATATTGGAAGCATACTGATTGAGACATGGAGCTCGATGAACATTATCTTCAAATCAGTTTTTGACTAGTTGGGTTTGAGCACCTCTCAGCTTTCGGCCATGCCCGAACGAAAGATGCTCTTGGAAACTTTATCTTGCTAGTTACAGGTGAGAAGGTGAGAAGTAATTCATCAACATTATAGATTTTCTCATGGTCGATTCTCCGCCCACCTACAACGTTTTCTTTGGATGATTGTTGCTCAACTCATTCTGAATCATCATTTCCATGTACCATGCTTCCATAAATTTTTCGAGTGATGGAGAAGTGATCACTGTGGACCACGTAGGCCATAGTGGTGAGTGGTAATGATGTCCATAGGTCGTGGAGGCCGGAGTCGAGAACTGCATGAGTTGGGGACCACTTAGACTATACTTTTTCAGGTAGGCCGTAGTGATGAATTGTAATGACATCAATAAGCCGTCGGGACTAGAGTCGGAAGTCATAGGAGGTGGGGACCACGTAAATCATAGTGACGAGTAGTAATGCACACGACTAAATGTTTCTCGGCTTGGTGTCAAGGGTTAAATCAGATGATACACCTGATCGAGCAAAAAGAGTTCAACATTCTTCTTCATGACAACATTCTCCTTCTCTAACTTTCTAGCATGTCTTATCCTTTTGGTTTCTCAAGAGCAAAGCAAATCAACTCCCCATTGGGAATGTCAATGTGGGATTTCAATAGGTTTTCCATCACAATGACGAAGACACGAAACCCCTACATAAACAAGGGATGCCAAAGAGCAAATTAAGAATAGGAAGGAGTGTCATCGCGCTCTATTTATAAAAATCAAGGCCTCCACAATCAAAGTAGTCAAATTTTGGAAAAAAAAAATATACTAAATTTGTTACATAAATTCTCTTATTTTTATTGCATCATCTCTTTCAAAAAGTAAGAGACTGAGGAACTAAAATATGTATATAAAAATGGTGTATGCACGGATCTTAAAAAAGATCTGATAGTCTAGAGGAGGATATTATAATAAAGAAAGGCCCACTACCAGGAAATTGTGGGGTGCCACTTAAGTTAACGAGCCAAGTCAATCAGGACAAAACTGATTAAGCCACGAGACAAACAAGAGGACAGTTAAATGCTCCAAGCACGAGCCATATGACAAAAAATGAGATAAATTAGCATCCGAGCTAACCACCACTGAAAAGCCGACTCAATGAGATAGCTTACCCCTAGTAGAATCAATTCAAAGAAAGACCTTGTTCCACAAAGTTTCTCCAAACATCTTATGTAGACTCCAAAGGATCCTCATCAACGATCAAGGATAGTCACTCAAGTTGGATCAGTTGACTGAACAACACCTATCAAGCTCAGCAAACCGAGCTAACAATGACAGTCCAACGGTGGTGGTTGGGTAACAGTCATCAAACGACGGTGGTAGTCCAGAGGTGGTGGCTGCATAGCAGTGATTTGACAATGATGATAACCAAACACCGGTGGTCGGGAAGTGATGGTCCAGTGGTGGTTGTAGCTCGATGATGGTGGTCAGATGGCGTTGGTCCGGTGACGATATCTGTTGAACAGGGTAGCCAGAAAGTTGTGGTCTGATGGCAGAGGCGGTAGCGGTCAGAAGGCGATTGTACAACAGTGGCAGTGGCTCGAAGACAATGGCAGAGCAATAGTATTCCAGTGGTATCTGGGTAGCGACGACGGTGGATCGACGATGACAGTGGCTAATCGATGGCGGTTCTGTGGTGGTGGAACTCATGAACCCTCAAGAGCTTGGAGATCCTTCAGCTTTCTTTTCCAGGTCGGGGTCCCTCCCGTTTCAAGGAGAGAGTACATGTATGTCTATAGATTTTGTGTGTAACATCCTCTGTAAATATTGAATGAGTCCGAACAACTCTATCAGAAAACTATAATGATCCATTTGATCTAATGGTATTTTATAAGCATTCAAGTGCCTAAATGATATCAAAATTAAGTGATACCAGACTTGTTGAATTCAGCTCATTGAGACACCCGATTTGACTATAAACTTATCATATTTGAAGATCATTTGGTTCTCAAAATATATTTCAATACTTCCAATTATGTTTTAAGTGTATGATCTGAGCCCATTTGAACTCAAGTTAGATTATTTTTCGTGTCATTTGCATCATTCCCCTTAGACCCTTTCGCTTAATCATTAATCAAAGTACAATCATTTCCAAAGTTTTCAGTCGAAATATGTGATGATGTCCGTGCGAATCAATATGATTTTTTAGTGATGTATCATGATTATGTATTTTATTTTAAAAGTAGTAATGAATGATATTTTGATTGCCATATTGAAAATTTTAATGCTATATAAATAAATGTTACAACCTTTATTTGCGTAAATACATGATAGTGTGATACATAAATTAACCAACACGCTGTTTCCCAACTTCTTATACACTATTTATGGAAACGAACAAGGTGCACGCAAGAAAGTACACGAATGTTGGTTAATTGTTGAAAACTCGAATTGGGTATCCCGTCTCCCCACAAAGTTTCTGCCGCCACCCGGCAGCCGCTGATGGATCTCAAATCTTATCAATGCCCCCTCAACCATCTCCAGTCTAGGTTTTGAATTGAACCGCGATAATGGCGACGACATTGGTGGTGGCCACGACGGCGACCGCCGTGGGCATGGCCATGCTGCTCTGTATCTTGCTGAACCGGCCGTGCACACTGAAGCGGGGGGAAGATGGGGAAGAGCAGGAGATCTCCGCTGTTGGTGGCGGCTGCAGAGAGCAGAGATGGAGAGAGGCGGAGATGGAAAGGAGATTGTCTTGGCGACCGGCGGAGCCACCTTCAACCTGGCAGGAGGCTGTTTTGACAGTGACAGAGACGATCCAGTTCATTTACTTGGAAACCCTCGGGAGGTGGCCGATTGGAGATTTGGCCTTTGGCATCAAGCATCACATGAGAAAGCAGGTAGGTGGATTTAGATTGAGACTGAGATTAGTTGTTGTTGACTTGCTGACATTGTTCTCAGCATTTTAATGCTAGTTTGAGGATGATAATTTGTTGGAGTTTATCTTGTTAGGTGAAAATTATTTCTTTTTTTGGGTGGGAGATGTTAAAAGTAGACCTAAAGGCTTTGTTTTTGTTGTTGTTAAGTTTTAGTCATTTGCAGATTAGATTTGATCATAGTATTTGGATGTTTAGCTCTGCCTTTAGCTGGAGAAAAACTTTTTTGTTATCCATTAGGTGCTTCTAATAATGCATATATGAATATATGGCTGTTTTTCCATCAACAAACCCAATCTTTGAAGGAAGTAAATCTATCATATTATGTATCAAGCTTTACTGGTGCAATTTGGTAATGTTGGACACGCTATGAACCATGCAAATCGGACTGTATGATATGAGAGATTAACTCTCTGTTTGGATGTGACGAATCATATTTCCAGGAAATTAATAAAGTGAATGAAAATCTATGCAGAGGTTCTGAATCATAATAAATTTATTTATCTGAAATTTACTTGTTTTTCTTGAATTTTATTTCATTAAAGCAGCTGGTAAAATGGATAGGACATCTATATTGAATTCTTTTATTTCATTATATTATCTTGCAACAATTAAAATGAAGGAGCCCAGAAAGAGAACCTGGACAATTAAGGCAAAGTTGCTGCTATTGCAGCTAATGGTGGTATCCCAAAAATTAGATAGACTTCTAACGTAATAATGAAGTTGAAGAGAAAGGTAGAAAACAATAATGTTGTACCAAAAGGGGCATCGTAATGGTATCTTTCAGTTTGTTGTACAAAAATTTTGTTTTTGGAGGTTCTTATATAGTATTGCAGGGATAACAATTCACTATTTTAAGTTTTTTAACCATCCATGAATTAATTAATCTTTATTAGTGATTTGAAAGAATTGTCAGGATTTAAGAATAAAAATGAAATAAATGTACAAGTCAAATAGAAAACTTTTAAATTTCCATTGTTTGATATCACTTAAAACTTCAAATTTTGATAAAATAGTCATAGAATAAAGTTGTCAATTTTGCATTATTTTAAAAACTAGTGGGTATGCTATGTAATGCATAATGAAGTCCTAAACCATTGTTAAGTGAAAATAATAGATTATCATAGTATATTTCTTATTTTTTAAATATATTTTAACATCTTCGTTTTGTCTCTTACACTGAGAAAATGATCACTAATTATCTGTGTTCTAAATAATTGGCCGATAGCATTTCTTTCACATCTACTCTTTAAATGATCATTACAACAATTGCATTCCTTTCAGGGCTTACAAGTAGCAACTGTATTTGGCAGAAGCAATTATATTAAATTAGAAGGACCAGAACTTATGGATGAGTTGATCTACCTTTCAAGGCTGTTGTATCTCTGCATAGCCTTTTCAAAGAAACCATTCTCAGTCTTCTTAAAATGTTCGGACTTCTGTCCCGACGATATTATTTTTCAAAAGCATAAAGCTGGGGTGTGTACGAAGGCTGTATTATTTATTACTTTGATTTTTTTTAGGGGCATTTACAAACATAGGACACATTTCTTATGTATTTACATATCTCTCACATAAATTTTTATATTTACACACATAGAATATGAAAGTTTATGTGTGAGATATGTAAATACATAAGAATTGTGTGCTATGTATATAGATTTCCTTTTTACTTATTAGCTTTGATTTTTTTATGAGCTTTCCAAATGAAATTATTGATGACTTAAGATTCCGTTCATGAATTTCGTGTAGCTTCTAAAGCCTGCTTTTATCATTTTACGCGATAAAAGTTCAAAATGCATTCTCCTTATTGTTCGGGGGATGCATAGCATCAAGGATACATTGACTGCTGCTATTGGTTTGATGGTTCCCTTTCACCATTCAATTTTAGATGAATGCGGTGTCAGTAAAGTGGTATTGGGATATGCACATTATGGGATGGTTTCTGCAGCCCATTGGATTGCAAAATGTGCAACTCCATATGTCCTCAAAGCTGTTGGACAATATCCTGCCTACCAACTAAAGGTTATGGCTCCAATTTCTTCTCAAGTTAAATTCCTGCTTTTTTTATGCATATGTACAAGTTGAATAACTAAAAAATTAATGTTCATGAAGGGTTTTCCGAAAACTACATCAGAAGTGAAATAATCTGAGCAACTAGCACAAAAAATTTTATTGCATTCCTTCCAATTTATAACCTGGACCTAGTGCTTCTGTTCGTATCTGCATTTATAATTACGAAAAGGGACTAACTCAAGTTTAAGTTCCTGGTTAAAGCTTTCCTTAACTCATATAAACACTAGGTAAAAATGTACTAACAGTCAGTTACACAAAAACAATGCACGGTTGTACAAAATCAGTTCAGTACATTCATATATATGAGCTCACATAACTTATTTTTTCATAGTTGAATGGCACTTTCCTTATAAGAGCATCCATCCAGCAGGATATGGGATACTGCTTTTTTCTATGTTTTAAATTTATCTAATGCTCACTCCGGCACACCAGATGACTACGGTTTCTAAAATTCTTTTTATGTCTTCTTAATGGTACTATAAATCAGCTATTATTGTGGTGTCCCACGTATAGCATCCAACAATGTAATATGTATCGGATGTGATTTTAGACCCTTGGAGAAGCAGCCTCCCTGATTTATACACCAAGAAAAAGGCTAGACAAAAATGGTGAACTCTCCCTGTCAACAAATATAAACTGAAAATGCCATGGTAAAAGGCACTAAGCTAATTTGCCTACTTGTAGTCACATGAACTAGTATCGGCACAATCTGGGCTTATCAAACTTTGATCTTTTGTTCTATAATGAAAGGCTTTATTAGGTTGTAATGAGCTAGACATATTTTGCATAGAGTTACTTGAGTAAAATATGAAACACTGATTGAAAACATTAAAGTTGGTTGTGTAAAATAATGTTTCTAGTAATAACGTTCTGATCAGAGTTAATGGTTACGAGGAAAGAAAACGAAGTTTTTGTTTTGGTCATTTCCAAGTTATTAAATGTGTATTTGAGGCCTTTTGTTGTTGATTGCTTATGTTTTGTTAGTACAACAGACTATTCAAAACTATCAACTACAGAGTATTCTTGGAGTTTATGGTCTATGCTTCAATGAATGTTGACCTTGAATTTTGATAGGACAAAATTTTGCTTTTGAATTTTCAGCTAGAAAGTCAATGCCACCTCAACAGTTTTTATAGCGGCATTTACATATATACAAACCAATTCTTATTTTATTTTCATTTTTAAAACCTAAATTTGGCTTTTTATATTTAGACCGCCCAAATTTTTCGTATCACATAAAAAATACTTTTGTTTTAACTTTTTAAAAGTGAAATACACATTTTCATGCACAGGTAAGGTGACATGTACGTAAAAGTTGAAGTTTAGGTGTTAGATATGTAAATACATCGGAATTGAGTGGTATTTATATAAATCTTCCTTTTTTATAGTCTGATCTCATAAACTCAAACTAGCAACCTGATGTGGCTCTTGCCAAGCTATTGATTGAATTATCTTAAGAAAGTGCTTGCATTGCCTTACTGCAGATATGCTGATTCTCAGATAATTAGACAAACTTACTTGAAATGAAGATTAGCATTTTTTTTATTTAAGCATTCCATGTTGTAAAATAGACTCTTTGGAGCAACAATTGTTTCCTGGTTCTTACATTTATGGTTTTATGTTGCAGGATAACGGCTAATATTATCCCTTGTTTTGATATCATTAGATTGTTGGCAATTCTTTAGGAGCTGGCATTGCTGCAATATTAACCTTCATTCTTCGTGAACACACAGAATTTTCTTCGGCCACTTGCATTGCATTTGCTCCAGGCATGTATCATCTGAATTCCAACTACAAATTTCACAAGTTTAAATACTTGAATTTTCCAGGGCTTTTCGACTTCTTGACCAAGGGCTATTTCAAGCATTCCAACGCAAATTATTTGCTAACCAACCAAATAGTGATTCACGTAAACATTTGAACCATGATTTCCTACCTTAGACTAAATGAACATAGGTGCGAGTAACTTTGAGAAGTTTGTAGAACAAAAGTTCTTTATTCACTTACACAAGCACGTATAAGTATGCAACTAAATGTTATAAATTTTGTCAGTTCGATCCAGATCCAACTTCTTAGAATAGATTTTCTTTTATTTTTTTTATTTTATAGAGGGCATTTTCTCTCCGGTTGGGACTTCCTCCTAGTTTAGTGAACGATGTCCTCTGTTTTTCCACTAAACAGCCAACAATTTCTTTGTTTCCCATGCCGTGAATTTGAATCCTGCTTTTCTTCAACCCTGTAGCAAATCAACAGAAAGACAACATCGAAAAGCCAGCAGAGCAAGCAATGAAGGCCATCAGAGAGCAGCAGCAGCTGCAAAGTAAATAGTTGCAGCAACTGGGGAACAAACAGTTTCCCGTTGCTTTTGAGATTCCATACTTCTTGCTAACCCAGTTACATGTTCTGGGAATTCGTGAAAGGGTTGCAGTGCCTGGAAACCGAGCACTTGAAGGGGAGCTCTGGCTGGAGAATGAATGGAAGGAAAAAAAGTAATTGTTCTTGAAAATTTTGTTCGATTCATTAATCACTTGGGCTTATATAGGGCCTTACGACATCTTACAAATAACTCCCTAGACTTCTTTTATACTTCTTGTTTACAATTAGGATTCTAAACTAGATGAAAATCTCAACATTCCCCCTCATGATAGGCAAAAAATATCCACTAAGCCCATCTTATCAGATAACTTAGACAAATCTAATGAGCTAAGTCCTTTTGTGAGACAGTTAGCCACTTGCTCTCTAGTGGCTACATGATGTAGATCCAGTAGTCTGTTATTCAACTTTTCCTTGATGGGGAACCTATTAATCTCCACATGTTTGGTTCTATTGTGTTGCACCGAGTTGTTAGCAATGCTGATTGTTGACCATACCACAACTTCATTTGAGCTCCTTGGTCCACCTTAAGCTCTACCAATAAGGTTCTCAACCACATCATCTCGATAACTCCTAAGGCCATGGTCCTATATTCTGCCTCTAATATTGACCTCACTACTACAAACTATTTCTTACTCTTCCAAGAGACCAAGTTGCCCCTACAAACATGCAGTATCCAGATGTGGACCTCCTGTTATCAGAGCAACTTACCCAGTTAGAGTCACAATAGCCTTCAATGAGTACATGCCCATTTTTCCTGAAGATCAATACTTTCCATGGTGCACTTTTAAGTTACTTCAGAATCTGATACACAACATCCATGAGGCCCTTTCTTTGGATCATACTTGTGGCAACTCATCACGTTTACTGCAAATGATATGTCGGGAGAAATGTAACTTAGACAGATGAGACGACATACTAACCTTTGGTACTTTTCTTGATCAAATAGCTCTCCAACCTTTGCACTCAACTTTACCTTATTATCAATTGGTGAAACTGCTGCATTGCATCCTAATATGTCTGTCTCTATAAGCAAGTCTAGCACATATTTCCTCTGAGATATAACAAGCTCCTCTGCTCCACGAGTCACCTCAATCCCAAGGAAGTATCAAAGTTGTCTCAAGTCCTTCATCTCAAACTCTTTGCCCAATCTTGTCTTTAGTAGTGCAATCTCTCCTTCATTATCACTAGTGACTATCATATCATCCATATACAAGACAAGCATAATGATGTGACCACTATGTTGTCGAACGAACATTGTGTTGTCGGTATTGATCTACTGATAGCCCATGTCTACCATTGCTCTCCTAAACTTGTCAAACTAAGCTCGAGGAGACTGTTTCAAATCATACGGTGACCTCCTCAATCTACATACCTTGCCCACTATTTAGTTTGTACCGAAGCCTAAGGGTATCTCCATGTACACTCCCTACAGTTGATCTCCATGAAGAAGCGCATTTTTCACTTTCAGTTGGTGTAACCTCCATCCACCATTCATGGCTAGAGAAATGAGAGTCCTGACTATGCTCATTTTTGTCACTGATACAAATGTCTTATCATTGTCGATGTCATACGTCTAGCTATACCCTTTAGCCACTAACCACATTTTGTGGCGATTAATTTTTTCTTTTGAGGTTTGCTTCACTGTGAAGACTCATTTGTACCCGACCTTTTTTTCCTTGTTGGTAGCAATGCAAGCTCCCGCTTTTTATACTTCTCGAGAGTACCAAGTTTCTCCAACATAACAACCTTCCACTTTGGATCCTCTTTAGCAATCTTTCAACACTTGAGTATAGAGACAGTGTCCAAAGATGCAATGAATGTTCCGTATACAGGTGATATGTTAGAGTATGAGACAAACTGAGCATTCTCATGTGAGAAACCAAAACGATCAGGAGAATAATGATTAGGAGACTAACGATCAGGAGAATGATCTGCATGGCTGCGAGAGATCCTTCTTAAAGTCATGGGAGTGGGAGAGAAGGGAGAGGAATAATATCACTTGTAATTTGATTCTGAGGTGGATGGTTGACATGCCTAAAAATTACCTAGTTTTTTGTATATATTTCATGTTAATTTTTAATGATATTTAATGATATTGTACTTTAAAGGAAAATATTAGCATGTTTTTTCTTGCAAGGATGAAAGATGGACTCTTGGAGAAAATGAAGTAAAAATGATGCAATTTAAAGTCAAATCGAGCAAGGAAGAAAGTTATAATATGACGTATTTTGTTAGTGCAAAATTGGAGCAAAAACCAAAAAAAACTGGCTCCCATGCGCCAGAAACCATTACAGACGGTTTTTGCTCAATTTTTTGAGTTAAAAACGGCTTTTCGCCCTTGAGAATGCACCTTTTGGCATTTCAAAGTCTTGGAAACTCCAAAAAAGTCCAAAGTTCAAAGATAAGAGTAGGAATGTAGATTTATACATTCTTTGGAGAGATTGGTGAGGGATTTTGAGAGATAAGTGTAAGGAAATGTCTGAACATTGCGTTGATCGGCAAGAGACTTTGGTGGAGGGATTTTCATCTTTCTTTTAGAGGGAAAAACTAAGTACTGTGTTTTTTATTATCTTATAATCGTGTAAACACTTTCTAGTGGATTTGTTTTGATTTAGTGAAATTTTCTGTTGTGTTTTATTGATACTTTGTCATGTGGTTTTCTTTACTCTTTTTTTTAACATGAAGTAGTGACATATGTAGGAAAATTTCTTTTATGATAGAATAATTTTTATTTTCATGTGATAAGTAATATCTCTTTTGCTTCATTGACATAACTTAAGTGACCATAATTTATGTTAAAATATGTTGTAAGTGAAACTAAGACTTGGAGAGCAGTGATCTCGCAAATTGAGTGTACTCACATTATTCAGTTGACTATGGTGAAGTAGTTTAGACGATAATGCAACTTTTAAGAAAATATAATTCATGATCTGTTTCTATTAGGAGCTTCTAGATGACAGATAGTTGCATAAAACTAATAGAATACTAAGTGTATCTATACACTCGAAGAGGGTAGGTAGATATATATTTCTTGTTGGCACATTATAACATAATTCTTTCGATTCTTTTACTATTTATCATCATCTTCATTTTTTTTTCTTTTGCAATGAAATGGATGCATGTTTAGGAATTTAGATTTGCTTAGAAATTCTATTATTTTATTAATGTGATGATATTTGCACCGGCTCTTAATTCACTTTGTAAACTGATCACTTGTAAGGTTAAAATTCATTGCGAAACAAAATGACTCGAGAGGGGCTATGATTTCACCCAACTTGCGAATACTAGTTAACCTTTAGGATGGGAGGCCCACTCAATCCACTGGTTAGCGAAAATCGATAGAGAGCTAAGTTTTGATGGGCGTAGAATTGCTGTTTTTAGGGTGACAGGCTAGATCCTTTATTAATTTAGTCTAATGTTGAAACTAAGGGTTCCTGGTTGGTCCAATAGAGAGGGCACAGTGCGTAATCTAGAAGTGAGAGACTATAATCTACTTAGCACTACCACACAAGCTGGAACTAACTTTAGATTGATCAATGTTCTTTATGCTCGGAAGAGGTAAAAAAGCAGGTATGCTCATATTTGTCACTCACAACATTAAATTCTAAGCATTTCATTCTTAGACATTTACTTGGATACTGGTAGTTTTTAACTTCTCAAAATTCTCCAAATCAATTTCTCTAGTTAGGTTTATCTTTATATTTAGGTTTGTATTTAGAATTCATTATTAGAAAAACACCATTATTCGTCATTCCAAACTTAAGCCTGATAGTAATAGACTAGAATTAACCTTAGGGATTTCTTACATCGCTTCTCTGTGAGATCGACACTCTGTCTTAAAAGAAAACCCTATACTACTTGAAATGATACGTATACTTGCGTAGAACCCTTAGTGTGTGAACTATAAATTAAATTCTAAAATTCTTCAACATATTTTTTTTGCATAATAGTCGTCATAATAAAACTGAGTCAAGTTTTTTGCCATGAAATTAAATATTTATGTTATTACGGGTCAGATCAAGTATTTAATGTCGCCGCAGGAGATTGAATTTGAAGTAAATATACATTAAAAAAACACGCACATTTAGGGGCGATCAATGGTGTAGGTGTATTATGAGTCGGAGTAGACCAGGACAAGGGATTTGAGGACACGAGTGGCACGGCGAACACTGTTCTCTCATTCAGTCGCTTTCTCCTTATATACATTCTCAGCTCTCGTTGAGCATTAATCCCACCATCTTTGAGCTCATTTTCCTCTTTATTCGACACTTTTCAGCTTCATTTTTCTCATTATCTAACCACCCTGCCTTCGCACACAACGACACAAGGCATCGTTCATGCATACATCAATCTCTCACCATCATTACTCCCCGCTCTCGCATCAAACCTTCAGTGTCTGACAAATCACCAAAAGTTGAGATCACCTTCAAGGAATAATACACTTTTGAATTCTCTAAAAGTCACATCCATACTCACAAACGATCTCGTCTTTATTGGCTCCAACAAATATGTCCCTTTTGAGTAGTTGAATAACTCTCAAAAACATACTTCACAGTTTTGGGATCCAACTTCTCTATTGATGGTCTATTGTCATTTACAAAACATACATAACCAAACATTCATCGAGATCATCATGCTTTGGACTATCTCTAAAATGTGTATATTTTTCCTCTTTGCTACTCCATTTTGTGTCGGTGTATATGGAGATGTGATTTGATGTTGTATCCCTTGGGCTAATAGATACTCCTTAAACATTTTATTGGTATTACTTTGTCTCATTATCAGTCCTCAATACCTTCACTACTGCACCATATCGAGTCTAAATCGCTCTTTGAAAATCTTTAAAGTAGGCAAACGCATCACTTATGTTCCTCATTAGATATATCCAAGTAATACGAGAAAAACAATCAATGAATATCACAAAATATCTATAATCATTTATCGAAGTTGTAGAACAAGATCCCCATACATTTGAATGCAACAAATCAAAGACAGACTTTTTGTTATAACTTACATAAGAGCTCCTGGCATGCTTACCAAACTCACAAGCATCACACACAAGTTTTTGTTTATTTACCTTTTCATAGATAGATGGATACAAACGACTCAATAGACTAAATGAAGATTGTCACATGCATCTGTGAAGTAGCAGCATCACATCCTCCACACTCATTCCAGATCTTCTTACTCTAGCACTCTCTACCACAGATGTCAGAGCTGGGTCTGTTCCCTCTCTATCCGAGCACCTGAGTCCGTTATGCCATGTGACAATCATATTCTCTTGAAAGATCATCTTAGGAATATCAAATGAAACACATTTTAGTTGAAGAATAATGACACTTATGGATAAAAGACTCGCTGGAAAGGAAAGAGCGTGCAAAATATTGAACAAAGTCATAAACTCGGTACCTCTCACAGTTCCCTTACCAAACACAGGTTGTGGTGTACCTTCAACAGTCTGCATGTTCTCTGAAACTACTAGAAGAGTATAGGAAGAGAACTTCATGGCGTTACCTG
>NEWO01000025.1:3487920-3505339 GCA_003013225.1 Phalaenopsis aphrodite
GATATATCCAAGTAATACGAGAAAAACAATCAATGAACATCACAAAATATTTATAATCATTCATCGAAGTTGTAGAACAAGATCCCCATACATTTGAATGCAACAAATCAAAGACACAAAGACTTTTTGTTATAACTTACATAAGAGCTCCTGGCGTGCTTACCAAACTCACAAGCATCACACACAAGTTTTTGTTTATTTACCTTTTCATAGATAGATAGATACAAACGACTCAATAAACTAAATGAAGAGTGTCACATGCATTTGTGAAGTAACAGCATCACATCCTCCACACTCATTCCAGATCTTCCTACTCTAGCACTCTCAACCACAGATGTCAGAGCTGGGTCTATTCCCTCTCTATCGGAGCACCTGAGTCCGTTATGCCATGTGACAATCCTATTCTCTTGAAAGATCATCTTAGGAATATCAAATGAAGCACATTTTAGTTGAAGAATAATGACACTTATGGATAAAAGACTCGCTGGAAAGGAAAGAGCGTGCAAAATATTTAACAAAGTCATAAACTCGTACCTCTCATAGTTCTCTTACCAAACACAGGTTGTGGTGTACCTTCAACAGTCTGCATGTTCTCTGAAACTACTAGAAGAGTATAGGAAGAGAACTTCATGGCGTTACCTGTCACATGTTGAGATGCACCAAAATCTACTATCCATCGTGGTATTTTTGTGGTGGATATAGAGGCAACAACATGTGTATCACAAGTATCTTTGACTTAGTGAGCATAAATAGCATTGTTGACCTTAAATGACGATAAGATGGATGCATCCTCAATCATATCACCTGTCGCTTTATGCTTCCTCTTCAACATCTTAAGGAGGTCGTGATCCTTATCGGTAAAGATCACCCCTATCTCTCCCTCGGCCTCCACTACAATCAAATTTGCTTGATAACCCCCTCTCCCACCTCGTTGGCCTCCACAATTACGACCATGACCTATTCATTGTCCACATCCACTTGTCTCTCTCTCCTTGGGTGGCTTTAGACAAGCCTTGCTTAATGTCCCACTTCTTCACAATTGTAGCATTAGGAGTCTCCCTCTGAGTACCTATCATACCTAACTCAACCTTGACTCCCGTCATATGTCTCTCTAGTTTCTTCACAACTAAGGTGGCGTCAATCCGACACGATCAACTCAGATATGTCAGATATGTGGTAAATCCATCAACCTTCAGATTGGGAGACCTAACTTCACTTGTGTGAAATCAGTTATTAAGATAGTAGTTTCTATCGAGACTTCAGCTTTATGTATAATCCGACCAAGAGCTTCAGAATTTTAGGACCTGTCTTTCCCAAAAATTCCACTCATTAACCTCTCACACTATTTCCGTCTCCTGTGATCCTCAATCACAAAGTTGCACCTCTGTTTGAAGAAACCTTCTGTCGATTCGAAGTCCTTCGCTTCAGTCTCTGCCATTCAAACAGAAGCTGCTTCTCTGGTTTCACAGCCGGAGCAGGATCTCGACACAGAAAAAACCTTCGCCTATTCCTCACCACCCTAGCCTCTTACACCCAATGTCTCCTCTTCCTCGTCTCGCAAATCCAGCCGCGGAGGACTCCCGAAATCATCGCTCCTTCTCTTGTTTCACAGCAAGTTCTAGATCGCGCACCCAGAGAACTCCAATTGCGACTATCTCCTGTTCCTCGCCGCGTTCTTGTCGGTGCCTTCCCAGTTAACTTCGCGGCCTCCCTCGCGCGATCCCCCGCCCTAGTCGCATCCCGAAGTGGCCGCATCTTGGCTATTCCGTAGCTCTAGTCGCGACCCAAAGTGGTTGCTTCGTCTAGCTACACGAGGACGAAGAGGAAGGAAGAGAAGTGCGGTTCGATTAAGCTCTGATACAAAAAGAGTAATTCTTCTTGAAAATCTTGTTCCCAAATAACTCCCTGGACTTCTTCTATATTTTTTATTTATAATTATGACTCTAAACTAGATACAAATCTCAACAGAAGGATTGTTGGGAGAAATTTGATTTGCATTTACTGCACACTGAAGGCCTCTAAATGGGCAATATAATAAGGTTAGATCTAATCCACTCCTAAACAAATTTTATAGGAGGGAATTTGTTTCTACTGGTTATAAATTAGATAACTTCAAACTATAATACATATTTTATCCTAAACTTGAATGTAAAAAACAATGAAGCTTATCGAAATAATTTAATCTTCAAATTCATTTTTATCCACTTATATTATGAATTTTAATCTGATTGTCTAACTTTTGGTGGACTTGATTCCCTTGCAAGATATTTAATTAACCGTCCAATTACACCTATGCATATCTGACAACATCCTTTTGATTTCAACGGTGTAATATGAGAAGAATCATCATCATTAATTTAGGAAGAAAATTTGATTGCCGAAAATCAACTCATTGCTTCACAGTTTGATGCCCAAAATAGTTACGGATACTTTATAGTAGTCTTGGTTAGATTGACCATCTTCTTCATAATCTCATTACCATGTCATGGCCTCTCCTTCTAATATTTTATTCTTGTTAAATTAGCACTCTAGATGCAGAGAAATTACATGCTCAACTTCTCTACTGTACATTTAGCTTTGTTGTTAATTGTCATTTTTTGCCAGAGTTGAGTGCTTCGTTTCACTCATGCCTTGCGGTGGCAATCTTCAGCTTGAGATGAATATCTAATTCTAAATGTATTTCCTGCTCTAAGAATATATCATTCCATAATAGCAAGGATTTCTTCTGACTCACCATCAAGCCCGGAAAGTTTAAAGGGGTTGATTTCTCCGCATCTCCGTGTATGGTAGCAATTCCATGTGACAAGCATTCTCTCCAATCTTCATAAGTATATTAGAATTTGCGACTTAGGTTACAGTGTCTAGAAGCTGAGCACTGGAGGAACTTCCTCTGGAGAAGAGTAAAGAAGGAAAATGAAGGATTTTTTGGGAGGGTTTCCATTGGATTTACTGCAGATTTTTTCCGTTAAATAGTCTTGCAACAGATTAAGCTAATCACTCCGAAACATGGTTTTAAAAAAAGGAGGGTAACTTAACTACTGATAACAAATCAGATACTTTCAAACTACTAGTTTTTTTAACAAATTTTGCCCCTAAGTTTGAATTTAAAAAAAAAAATTCTTTTTCAAGCAAGTTTAAAATTTTAATTTCATATTGATTTTATTATAATTTGATTTTAAATGTAGCGATCAAGCTTTAAAGTTTTGATCTCCCTCACATGTTGTTGGATTAATGACCTGGTCATGCCTATGGATTACTGTTGACATTCTCGCTAATCTTAGTGGTTTGATGTGATAATTACCATTGTCAACAATCTTTACTAATTGATTTCACAATAGAGTGTCACATTACACATGAATGATCTCTTGGATAGACTGAATAGTATTTAAAAAACATGTGTTGAAAGCAATAATCTTTATTAAATCTATCATTTGATTAGATATATTTAAAAAACATTGATTTCAAATTTCACAAACCTTCTCAAAATTCTCAAATGTAATTATTTCATTTTTCGATGAATACATTCATTTATCATTTTGTATATGTTTTATCTTTGCAAGCCATCAAACAGCCCTAAGAACCTTTTGGTCAATTGTTTAGAAAAATGTTGAGATGGAATGGTCTCAGGTGGTGAGCTATTCAAACGGAAAAAATTGAAAACCATGATAAATTAGAGCAAAGAGGATGATGTTTGGGAGATAAGCTGGCTGATACACTAAAGCAAATCACATTAGCTCGTTATTCTCCTTAATATCATATTTAAGTTTACTATGTTCAAGGAAAAATACTTTCTTAACCTTTGATGTGGATTACAATCTTCTTGATTTACTTATTGGTCTATCACTCCTTTGAAAATCAGCTGCATGGCCTTTTGCATAAGTAGCAGACACAGTTTATCAGGGAAAGAATAGCATGAGTAGGATTTACTCCATTTGTTTGCAGCTTAACATAACTAAAGCTTTCTTTGTGTTTACTTGCATCATAATTACTACACATAGAATCTTCTTATTGTAAAGAAAAGTTTTTACTGCTGTTAACGTGCTCTAGTGTTTTCCAGCTGCCTGCATGACATGGGATCTTGCAGATTCTGGACAGGACTTCATCACCACTATTATTAATGGTTCTGATATCGTGCCAACATTTTCGCTTGTTTCTGCTGACAACCTTCGAATTGAGGTGAACTACAATTATGTGAAGTTGTACATTAAAGTTTTCAGGTTTCAATTATATGAATGAATAATTAGGAGAAAGTCCTCATGCATGGGTGCTCTAGATAGATGGCAGTTTATATTTGACACATGAAATAAAGTAATTTGATGCATTCAGCATGAAATTGTTTAATTGTCTTATCAATCTTAACCAATTCTTGCTATGTTAGTCATCAACTCCGATTTCTCTATCCATTGGTCCTTTCAACAATGAATTGTGCTCCTCAACATGCTTGAAAATTCGTGTTTTGATTTCTTCTTTGTTTTGTTTGCTCCCCTTCGTTTGATACTCTGTAGACTTCATATTTCAAATCTTCATAAATTTAGCTCTTCATTCTCTTCTAAACTAGTTTATAAATATCTCTGTGTCTACTATTTTCGTATTGGTACAGATGTAAAGCCAATGTTCATTTTTATATGTTTGTAGTGATGCTTTTCTTATTAGAAAATGTATGCTATTTAGCTCGCTCTAAGCTTCATGTTCCATTTGTCCTGTTCTTTTCAATCAAATAGTTTTTGCTTAGCCTATGTTTTTCGACCTTTCTTAATATGCTCTATGTTTTGGAGATATCAACAAACTTTGTTTCTGCATTTGTGCATTTTTTAGCTCGACCATTCTTAATATGCTTTATGTTTTGGAGATGTCAATAAACTTTGTTTCTGCATTTTTGCAATTTTTGCTATGCACATAATTTAGTTACCATTTCAGTGTTTAGGTAGAATTTTTAATGCATGGTAAAAGATGATTCTTTTATACTCTAATATAGATAAGGTTGAAAAAATTATGTCATAGATGCTAGATGATTCACAAGGTGTCTGCTCGAGTATTAATTACCCTGAAATTTTCAATATTGGGTTAACATTAAATGAAATATATTATCATATTCTTGAGATTGTTGATATTAGCCTTCTCCAAGTGCAAGCCTAAGATCAAGTTACTCGTTTGTTTTTTATTAGAATGTTTAGTCTTTATGCAAAGGAGATTGTTTGATCCTTATGAATATAGTATATTTCTGTTGGCCTGGTGGTGAAGTTATCTTATGGTCTAGGATTCGTTAATGCAACTAAATGATAAGATATATAAAATATTTAATCAACTTTGAAATTCACAATTCTAATGATCATCAATTAAAATAACAACTTAATTTCTTTTGATGAACAGTAGAAAGTATGAGAAATCTAAGCTAGACATTAATCAAATAATCATTTAAATTAACGAAAGTAACATAAAATTTAAAGCTGCAAAAAATCAAAAATTACTTGGAATGCGATTAATATTTTAGAAACTCAGTTATAAGCTCGCACTAGTTACAGGGAGATGACTTTCCTCGAAAATTTATGGTCGCAATTGTATTGCATTCAAAGAACTTAGCGTCCAACAAGCATCCAAAAGGTTTTTTAGGTGAGAATTCCTGCAAGCACTTATTTTTCTTTAAACAAAATTTGACTTAGGTAAGAATTCCAGTAAGCACATGTTCAAGCACACATGCCTCAAGTTGTTTTATGTATGAACATTAAATCATTGTACGGTCAATAGCTTATTTATAGATTACCCCACAAGCAGCCATACGTTAGGTTCATTAGCTAGGACAAAGCAGACATACTCAAGAAGTAATGTATTCAAAGCACTTAGATTAATGCAATGTATGAGTTCCTTTTTTTTTTCTTTTTTTTTTTTGCTTCAATGCACAATGTAATATGATGTTTTTACTGACTAAAGTGCTCATAAATTATAAGCCAAATGTAAATATATGAGGGGCACACATTGATCATTTAATTACCCAAAGTTAAACTATATAACATAATAATTTTTTTCCTCAAACTATAAAATACTCAAGAAGTTAAACTATATATGAGGGGCACACATTGATCATTCAACGCTCCCTGTCTCATTCCTCTTTAATATAACCAATTGATGGCTAGCACTTTATTGGAGGATTTTGTAGACTCAATTATTACATACGATATATATGAAGACATCTTTGTGAGGCATAATCTCTGCTTGATAATATCTATGGGTTTTCTTCTTTGTTCTTCGTGCATGAATATACACTGAATTGTGAATGAGTTAGTGAATGTTCTTATTTTGTACACCACAATTGTGATTTTAAGGTTTGCTTATGTATTAGATCCTCTCTTCTTTGGCATGGACATATATTTAGCAGAAGGCGAGGCACATGTATCTTTTTGTTTTGTTCATTACAACTTATACCCGTTAATGCTTTTGTACCATTTATAGTTTGCATCACCTGAATTTAAGTTTGCTCGTTTTTTTTTTTTTACTTTCTGATCCATAAACATGTTTTATATTCTTACACTCAAGCACTTTTTGTTTGTCTTCTATCATTTTACTCATGGGATCAATTTATTTAATATTTCCCACCATCAGGTGGCAGCTTCCTCGTGGCTAAGTGACCTGTGTGATCAATTCCATCAGCCATTTACCTCATGTGCTCAAACACTATCCAGCAAAAGCCAGGTACAACCACTTGGAATCCACTTTGCAGCTTTAAATCTTTATTGTTAGGAAGATTTACATACATACCACTCAATCCCTATGTATTTACTTATCTAACATCTAAACTTCAATTTTTACAGACATGCCACCTTGCCTAGGCATGTAAGAGTGTACTTCACTTTTAAAGTTAAAATAGTGGTCTTTTTGATGTAATATGAAAGATGTGGGCGGTATAAATGTAGAAATTGTAGATGTTAGATGTGTAAATATATAGGAATTGGGTGGCATGTATGTAAATGCCACATTTATTTTTAATACGCAAGCCAATTCTTGGTTCCAGAACGTCTTCATAAAGGTACAGAAAGCTGCCCTGACATTTGCTAGGCGCATGGATTGTCTAGGCATTCTCTCATGCTATGAGGACAAGATCAAACATCAAGGTAGAAATTTGCCAATAGTGGATATGGATTCTTCTGAGATCAAACAACACCCTGATGAATATTTTCCTGAACAAATCGATGTTGCTGGTTCCTGCAGTAATCAATACTGCAATGGAACCGAGGAAGCCACCGAAGAAGAAATTATCGAAAGAAAATTGTGGGTGGTGCTTGGGAAGGAGCTTCAGAGGCAAGAAGAAGCTGTTTCACAATCCCAGGAAGAAAATTATATGAGGGCTATGGATAAAGAAAGATCTGTATATGGAACTATTGGAAGCAAACAGCCAATTTCAGCAGAGGAGATCCATTTTTTTCCTCCAGGTAGAATTAGACATATAGTAGCAGAACAAGAATTGAATGTGATCTCTGGTGGGAGTGTTGCAGATGAGCCGAATATTAGCATGTATGAAACTCCGAGGCATTTGTATGGTAAAATTCGCTTGTGGCCGAATATGATAAAGGATCATTACATGCCAGCGTATAAGAAGATGATTGATCTGATGATTGAGAACCTTAGGAAGAAGGAGGCAGCCGAGAAGCTGTAGAAAATTGTACATTTATGTTATTTTGTACACAGTGAAAGCTATTTGAAGGTTTTGGTTTTGAATATAGTTGAAGATTTTGTAAAAAATAGTGATGGTTGTTCAACCATGTGTTAGGCGAGAAAATATTAGGTCAGGATTCCAGATCATCCGGAGTCCAACAAGGAGGCGCCACGTGTAAAGTGACCCCATCACAATACACTGTGATTGATCCACTTTACATGTGTCGCTCCTTTATAGGACTCTGGATGCATTCAGAGTCCTGACTTAGAGGCTGTTTGTGGTAGCTTATTTAGGTGCGGCGGCGTTTTGAAAACGCCGCCGCAGTGTTTGGAAGACCGTTCGCTCAGATTCTTCACGACGCACTGCATCCCGCTTCGAACAATTTCTTAAGTGCTTCGACGCTGGTGAAGACCTGCACCCGCGTTCAGCTTGCATCGTTGCCTTAGATACCCCTGATTTCCCTCGCGCTCTCCCTCCCTGGGCCGTTGCCTGTGATCAAATTTCTTCACCTAGAGGAGATCGGACCGTGTTCCTTTCGTTTTTTTCTTTCTGATTCGTAAGGTATGCTTTACCTCACAGTCATTTCGTAGAGGAATCGAACGTCGCTGGGTGTGAATGGTCGAACGTTGCAGTTCTTTGTTTTTTTTCTTCCTTGACGGAAGAGCAAGGTCTTTCATCTTCTTCGTTCTCAGCTCAAACAATGCGAATAAATCTTCATGGTTTTACGATTTCCTTTCATTATTTTGCTAGGCGTGAGAAAAGTGTGGAGAATGTATTTTGATTGCTCCAGAAATTTGGTTTCGATTTTTTCTATTTCCTTAAAGCTAACCCCCGAATTTGTTTAAATTTTTGTTGGGCTTTAGAACTTTCTATGAGAGGAATCCATGTTTGCTAGGCGTGAAGAAAAGTGTAGAGAATGCATTTTGATTGCTCCAGAAATTTGGTCTTGATTTTTTCTATTTCCTTAAAGCTAACTCCCGAATTTTGTTTCAATTTTTGCTGGGCTTTAGAACTTTCTATGAGAGGAATCCATGCTCTTATCTATAGTTTTATGTTAAGTATGACAATGGTTATAGTATTGAGCAATGGTTATAGCATTAGAGCTTTATGAGATGGTATTACTTCCTGTTTTTCAAGCTTATGAGCTGATGTTTATGGGCTGCAATTAATTCCTTTCTTAGGAAACATAGGTATGAGCTTGGTTCATTAGAAATTAGGGAGTTAAGTACATACAAAATGACATTATTTATGTGTGTAGGTATACATTGCTCTTGATCTGAATGAAACACTAGAACTTGTTCCATTCACCTTTACTCAAAATATTGTTTTCTGTAAGTGAATTTTTGGGATCAATTATAACTTTGATGGCTATATTGATAGGTATAAAATTTGGTGCTAAAGGCTTTCACCAATGGCTGGGAGCTGAATTTTATGATTAATTCCAATTGTTAAGTTTATTATTGTATTGGTTCTTAGCAAAGCTGCGAACTGAGCTATATGCTTCTGTACTACCAATAAGCTATTCTGAATAAGGTGTCCCAAACAGTTTTATCAGACAGGGGTAAAAATGTTATTTAACCACCAATAAACTAATCTGAATAAGCTCTCAAACAGCAAACAAGATTATTCTGATAATCTGCAGATTATCAGATTATCAGAATAATCTGTCAGATTATAAATAATCATCAGCTGCACCAAACATACCCTTAATATTTTCTCGTGTTAGGCAAGGCTGGCAAGCTAACTTTTTCATTTCTATACATTTAATAAAGTACTACGAAAGGATGAGCAAGGCCCTGAACATTCTATATAGGGCCGTTAAATCAACCTCCTTTTAAACCCATTTTTTTAAATAAACGTACGCATATATATATATATATATATATATATATATATATATATATATATATATATATATATATATATATATATATATATATATATATATATATATNGCACAGTGAAAGCTATTTGAAGGTTTTGGTTTTGAAAATAGTTGAAGATTTTGTAAAAATAGTGATGATTGTTCAACCATGTGTTAGGCGAGAAAGTATTAGGTCGGGACTCTGGATCATCCGGAGTCCAACAAGGAGGCGCCGCGTGTAAAATGGCCCCATCACAATACACTGTGATTGCACTTTACACGTGTCGCTCATTTATAGGACTTCAGATGCATTTGGAGTTCTGACTTAGGGCCTGTTTGGGGCAGTTTATTTAGGTGCGGCGGCGTTTTGAAAAGGCCGCCGCAGTGTTTGGAAGACCGTTTGCTCCGATTCTTCACCCCGCACTGCGTCCCGCTTCGAACATTTTCTTAAGGGCTTCGACGCGGGTGAAGACTTGCGTCCCGCGTTCTGCTTGCATCGTTGCCCTAGATACCCCTGATCTCCCTCGCGCTCTCCCTCCCTGGGTCGTTGCCTGCGATCGAATTTCTTCACCCTAGAGGAGATCAGACCGTGTTCCTTTAGATTTTTCTTTCTGATTCGTAAGGTATGCTTTACCTCACCTTCATTTCGTAGAGGGATCGAACGTCGTTGGGTGTGAATGGTCGAACGCCGCTGTTCTTTGTTTTTTTTTCTTCCTTGATGGAAGAGCAAGGGCTTTCATCTTCTTCGTCCTCAACTCGAACAATGCGAATGGATCTTTATGGTTTTATGATTTCCTTTCATTATTTTGCTAGGCGTGAAGAAAAGTGTGGGGAATGCATTTTGATTGCTCCAGAAATTTGGTTTCGACTTTTTCTGTTTCGTTAAAGCTAACCCTCGAATTTTGTTTAAATTTTTGCTGGGCTTTAGAACTTTCTATGAGAGGAATTCATGTTTGCTAGGCGTGAAGAAAAGTGTGGAGAATGCATTTTGATTGCTCCAGAAATTCGGTCTCGATTTTTCTATTTCCTTAAAGCTAACTACCAAATTTTGTTTCAATTTTTGTTGGGCTTTAGTTATTTCTATGAGAGAATCCATGTTCTTATCTATAGTTTTATGTTAAGTATGGAAATGGTTATAGTATTGGGCAATGGTTATAACATTAGAGCTTTATGTGCCGGTATTACTTCCTGTTTTTCAAGTTTATGAGTTGATGTTTATGGGCTGCAATTAATTCCTGTTTTTAGGAAACATATGTATGAGCTTGGTTCATTAGAAATTAGGGAGTTAAGTACATACAAAATGACAAAATGACATTATTTAAGTACATACAATAGGCATACACTGCTCTTGATCTGAATGAAACATTAGAACTTGTTCCATTCACCTTTACTCAAAATCTTGTCTTCTGCAAGTGAATTTTTGGGATCAATAATTATAACTTTGATGGCTATATCGAGAGGTATAAAATTTGGTGCTAAAGGCTTTCACCAATGGTTAGGAGCTGAATTTTATGATTAATTCCAATTGTTAAGTTTATTATTGTATTGTTTCTTAGCAAAGCTGCAAACTGAGTTATATGTTTCTGTACTACCAATAAACTATTCTGAATAAGCTGCTTTAAATAGTTTTATCAGATAGGGGTAGTAATGTCATTTAACTACCTATAAACTAATCTGAATAAGCTGCCACAAACAGCAAGCCAGATTATTCTGATAATCTGCAGATTATCAGACTAATTTGTCAGATTATAAATAATCATCAGCTGCACCAAACAAACTCTTAATATTTTCTCGTGTTAGTCAAGGTTGTCAAGCTAACCCTTTCATTTCTATACATTTAATAAAGTACTACGAAAGGATGAGTAGGGCCCTGCACATACCATATGGGGTTGTTAAATCAACCTCCTTTTAAGCCCATTTTTTAAATATACGTGCGCGTATATATATATATATATATATATATATATATATATATATATATATATATATATATATATATATATATATATATAGATTGGTCAAAGGCTATAATATGAGCTATCAACCACACTGTACTTATGAGGCAATTTTTACATGAAAATTAGATTAAGAGAAAAATCATTAGGTTGAATTCATCGTGACTAACAAGAGAGCGATTGAAACTACATGTGTGTATATCCATTATTGTAGTGGAAAATGACAATTTGGACTTGTTGGCATTAAAGCTTCGTTTAAATGAGATAAAACTCCTTTAAAAGTCACGCTCGCTGAACAGAGAAGATCAGTTGTGATCCAAAACAGTGAAAATTTATCATTTTTGCATAAAAATTTCAGGAGATGTTGCTTCACCAAACAAAAATTTTTCCACGTGTTTGCATTCTTTGCAATGGAATTCTTTCTCAATTGAAGCCTAATGATGGATATTGATTAGAGAGTTGGGTGACTACCAATGTTCGATGATTATGGACATTGCAAGATAATGTTTTTAGAATACGAGTATTGGGCTATAAATAAGGTGCCAATTTAGATTTGCATATCTGAATTGAGTATAACTTTAAAATGATCCAATAAGAATATATAATCAATCTAAAATAGACCCTTTTATTACATCAGGAAACTTTTTTAATTGAACTTGACTCAATCCTGAATTATATCCAACTTGATAAAGACTTATGTTTTTTCTTATATAGTTTGCTAAGGAAAGTAAGAATGGTTAAGGGCAACCAAAAAACAACATGATTATCCAAATTGAAAACAACTAAAAAAATAGAAAATTGTTAAATTTTCATATGAGGTTTTTTATTAAAAAAAATAATTAAGTTTTTTTTTCTTTAGATTGGCTTGAACTTGACCTGTCACAATATGAATCTAACTTGATTTTTTTAAGTCACATAAGTTTACATGAACTCAACCTAAATCTTACATGGGCTGACCTGAAACCAAATTTGTATTGTCAGGTTCAAGTTTAGCTTCTGTGTGGAGTTCAATATTGACACCCCTAGAGTAATGATAGACATATGATGAAGGAGTTAAATGATTAGAGTCACGAGAAGGTGGAATCAAGAATTGATGGCTACTAGGTAGCAAAATCTTCATGCGATGTGGCATTTGATGATGAAGATGGGCAATAGCCAACAAGTTTTTTGAAATTGGTTCAGATCAGTGCAATCATTTTTTTAAAAGAATGGGACATTGAGAAGATGGATAAGCGATGAAGAAGTTTGGATGGAGGGAAATTTTGAATCAATGATTGTACGCCTCAAATTTGCACACCAACATGATTGCAAATATACACTAATCATTTCTTTTGAGCTATGGGAATTCATATGATCAATGTTAAAAAGAAGAATGATGTTGTCATACACATCTCAGGTGAAAGATTATATGACGTAATAATCAATGCCAACAAGAGTATGGCAAGACAATTTGACTATATTGTGTGAAGCCATCAAAACATAAGTTAAGTCTAACGTCACGTGCGTCCATAACAAATTCAGGATATGTGTGATCAAAATGTTTTCATGCTTCTCGATCTGTTAGATGACTCGTTGAATTAATTTTTATTGATCTGCTACGATAACATGTCATATGTGGAGTAGGACACACAGAAGCAAATAGCCTTTGAATGCGTGGAAAAAATGGTAGATGGAAGAGCTATTTGTATGGAACTTCCTTCTATCTGTTACATTTTTTTATTCTGAGATTTGAATCTAAGAGAATGACAAAATTTGCACTAAATCTATGTTAGATTAAACTTAAAATATAACTTGCCTCTATTTACAAAACAATCAATCTATTGTGATTTCAAACCTAACTTGGAGACCAACTTTTTTGTCCTACACAAGTCCTTTGGAATCAAAATTTCCTTTGGATTGGTCTCTTTTAATAATCTTGCAAACAGATTGAAGCACTCTTGGGCATATAAAACTTTGTTTTAATTTTCAACATTTTTTAGAGCTAAAGATAACTCAAAATGGGATGTGCCACTCTCCCACAATGACCTTTGGGCTGCGTTTAGTAATTCATAATGCAGCCAAGCTTTGTGGCTTGGTGATTCTTCTTTCAATTGACTTGGATAATAAAGTCTTATTCGATCGAAGGCTATTTCTTCAAACCAACTTGAGTCAAACTAAGGTTGAGGATCATTGTTCACCAGTATCAACACCAACTTTGTCAATTCACCCAGAGCTCTCATCCAACATGTGAGATCGACAAAATGTGTACATATCAGCATGAAATCAACTTATATTTAGGAGACTCGATCATCTTAAAAAGCAAGAATATGATAAATAATTGAAAATGAAAGAACAATATCCAAGACCAACTGATATCTAAAATCATCTAAAAAAAAAACTGATGATCCAAAGTAGTAGTAGTAACACTAGCGAGGAGATAGCAAGTAAAATCCCAAATTCTAAAAGAAACCTAGCTAAGAGTAGAGAATCCTTAGCGAAATCACACAGATAAAGAAAAAAAAACTAAAGTATATAACACAAACTCTATAAAAATTAAAAGGAAGACAAAAGAATCTTTTGGTATTTATGTAAATGTCTCTTTATTTAAAAAAAAAATCTTTGGTCTTGCATACTCTTAATGTAGATTTATATTAGAAAAAAATCTCTGTTTCTTGGATACTTGAGGAGTAAAGCAAAATAGAAATAAAAAATATGAGGCAAAATTATAGTTAACTTTAAGATTTTTATTTATTTATTATTTATTTTACATACAATTATTCAATAGGTTTTTTTTTTAAATAAATTTGTGCGGCTTCATGTTAAAACATACTTTTTTTTTGGGTTTTTACATGTGGAGGTGTTTATTGCATGTAAAGGCTCCAAAAAATTAAATGTACACATGAAGCTTCCATTACGGCATGGCTTCCCCACTCAGCCTGAAACACTCGCCTACATCCTCTCCCCTCCGTATCACAGCGACCGGTAAATCCACTAAAGAAATGTCATTTTCTTATTTAAGACGGTCCTAAAGATGAAGCAAATTCCTTTTTTTTTAATGTTTTGAAGCTTTTGTTGTGAAAAACGACGACAATAAAGTAAAAAATGGAACAAGAAAAATTGCACGCAGAAAAAAAAAACTAGAGCGACACACAGATTTACGTGGTTCGACAAATTTGCATACGTCCACGGAGCTGCAAAAGATTTTATTTCTTCAAAGAATTACAACGTCGAGCGCCTTGACGTTTACAAGAAAATATATATTTTCTTCTCTCCCTTCTTCTCTTTTTTTCTCTCTTTCTCTCTTTCTCTTTTAGCTCTCAAGAGGACTTGGTTTGGCCTTGCTTGGCTTGGCCCTTGGCATGGCTTATGACATGCCATAAGAGGTTATTTATAGAAACCAAGAGAGCTGTATGTGGGAGGTAGGTGAGCGGTAGGTGGGATGTAGTAGGTGAGCAGTATGTAAGATTATTAATTAGTAAGCTAATTAAATTCGGTAGACCGGGTCTCCACATTACCCAGCAATTCTCCCACTTGGAAACTGGGACACTGACTGCATCACATATTGGCTGCATCATCTACTAGTTGTTCCGACATTTTCTTCAAACATGATATCCTCCACATCTATAACTCAAAGCTCTGGTCTTTATCTCAAAAGAACAGCTGAAGTTGAGCATAACTTCAGCTTCTCATGAGTAACACTCTCAGTTAACATATCACTGTCAACTTAGCCTTATATCACCAAGCTCTTTCTTGGGTTACTCTTGTATCTGCTTACAACTCCCACTGCATGAGAAATATCTTACCCCTACTAAAAGCCCTTTTCAACAAGTTCAGTCTTGTATCTCTTACTGCCACCAAGTGCAGTCTCACCCGGTACACCCACTTGTTATGCAATGTCTTCTTTCTTGGTAGAAGTTGTGTCAGCTCCCAAGTCTGATTCCCTGACAGAGAATCCATCTCTTCCTTCTTGGCTAGCTCCTACTTGCTCGAGTTCTTATTTTGCAAGACTTTTTCATAGCACTGTGGTTCTTCGCCAGTTGTCTGTGCAAGGTCTGATTTTTCTGCTTTGACACTCTGCCACTTTTCAGGAAATCGATCTTCTTTTGTTTCCTCATAATGCACCTCTGACTCATGTGTCAACGCCTGAGTAAATATGTAGTCATATATTGAGTGTCAGTTTTCTTACACCGAGCTAGTACTAATGCTCCTTTGGTAACCTTCCAGGTGCTATCTAGAACACCACCGAATGACCACCATTATTGACCTGCCCAAAAGAGATGAGATTTTTCTTCAACTCAGGATTGTGTCTGACCATTTGCAAAGTTCATTTGCACTTGTTAGGGAGTGCAATATCAACATCTCTCATCCTCACCACGTCAAGAGCTTTTTCATCAGCTAGATATACATTCCCAAAGTTACATGCAACATAATTTCGCATTAACTCCTGACGGGAAGATGTATGGAAGGAAGCTTCTGAATCCAGTATCCAGTCGTCAACAGAACTATGAACTGCCAGAAACAGTGCATCGTGTATTTCTTCAGTTACAACATTAGCGCCATCTTTTTCTTTCTTCTTAGGGTTCATGCAATTCCTTTTTATGAGGCAAGCTTTGTCACAATTCCAGCAGGTTGTCAGCTGACTAGACTTTGATTTTGATCTTCCTCTGTTTGAGTTCCTGTCATGGTATCTCCCTCTGGAATCAACATTCAGCGCCGAACTTGAACACGAGGTCTCACCAAAATCCTTCTTGCGCACCTCCTCAGCCAAAATCAAATCACTAATAATATCATATTTCAGCTTAGATTTACCTGCAGAACTGCTAACTGTCATTCTCTTGGCTTCTCAGCTATTTGACAATGAAGAAAACAATATCAACGCACGTATCTCATCATCAAAATCAATTTCAACAGACGACAATTGATTTGTGATAGTATTGAAATCATTCAGGTGTAGAGCAACAGATACACATTCTGTCAAATGTACATTGTTATTCACCGATGAATTTTCATACATACCTGATAAAGCCGTCATGAGATCTGCAGTAGTCATCTCCTTGAGGACGTTTTGGGCAACTGATCTCGACAGGGTTAATCGAATAACTCTCAGAACATGTCGATCCAATAGATTCCATTCAACCTTATTCATTTTTTCTGGTCGATTTCCCAATAACGGAAGATGAAGTTTCTTCCCATAGAGGTAGTCCTCTATATGTATCCTCTAGTAAGCAGTATCTTTGACATTGAACTTCTCGATCCCCGATGTCATCACTTTGTGTTCGCACTTCGTTCTTCCTTTGATTCGAACCCAAGTCTCTGATATCAGTTGTTATGAAAAACGACGACAATAAACCAAAAAATGGAACAAGAAAAAATTTATGCGAAAAAAAATTAAAGCGACACACAGATTTGTGGTTCGGCAAATTTGCCTACGTCCAGGAGCTGCAGAGGATTTTATTTTTTCAAGGAATTACAACGTCGTGCGCCTTGACGTTTACAAGAAAATATATATTTTCTTCTCTTCCTTTTTCTCTCTTTCTCTTTCTCTCTTTCTCTTTTAGCTCTCAAGAGGACTTGGGCCTTGCTTGGCTTGGCCCTTTGCATTGCTTATGACATGCCATAAGAGGTTATTTATAGAAACTAAGAGAATGGTAGATGGGAGGTAGGTGAGCAGTAAGTGGGATATGGCAGGTGAGTGGTAGGTGGGAAGGTAGGTGAATGGTAGGTGAAATTCTTAATTAGGAAGCTAATTAAATTTGGTGGACCGGGTCTCTACATTACCCAACAGCTTTGAGGGCAGCGACAACCCTTAGGGCGAGAACACTGAGGGAGGCATGGAACATAGCGTCTATGATTACGGTGGAGAAGGGAGAATATTTGGGTTTAGAAGCAGCTGAAATTCTCCGCGGCTGCACCTAAAGCTGTCAAAACGGCTCCTTGTTCAGGAACAGCTCGTGTTCTGCTCGTTAAGAAGTT
>NEWO01000025.1:3506019-3519383 GCA_003013225.1 Phalaenopsis aphrodite
AAAACCTCAACATCAAACAAAAAATTAGATAGGGGAGACTCCAGTAAAACCTGCAAGAAATGCCAAAGGGACCTACAACACATAAAAAAAAGAGAGCCAAAATCATGCACGAATGTAAGGGGACTCTAATTTATCCCCAAGCAAGAGTTTCCTTAGCATATTCGAAGGAAGGTGACCCACTGAGATGTTAGTGTGGCCCATTTTAGCCAAAAAGTCAGCATGTGCATTACCCTCCCTATAGATAAAAGAATATTGAACTTGCACTGAATGTGTATCAAGAGATGCCAAATTCTGTTTAACAGATAAAACAGATTCCATGGAGGGGCATATGTCTTAGTTAGTATCTTAAAAATATTCTTAGAATCAGTCTCAATGACCACCAATGGAAATTTATAAATTAGAGCAATTTGGATAGTGAACAGAACAACCCAACCCTCAGCCTCAATGGGGCTCTGTACGTAAACAGGTGAAGCAAAATAGCACACTAAGTTTCCCAAGGTATCTCTGAAAACACCACCTGTACTAGCAAAGTTAGGAGTCAAGCTCCCATCAATATTTGCCTTTAACCAACCATGTGGAGGGGGTTGCCGTCTAATTAATAGAGGCCTTCCACCCAAATTTTGATTTTTAGTAGCACAGGGTAGGGAAATACCAAGGCTTCTGACAGCTTTATAAAAATAAGAAATAATGTAAGAAACAGTAATGGAAGGGTGAGAGTGAGAATTTGCATGCTTATAATCATTCCTGACCAACCAGATAAACCTTAGCACCACAAAAGGAAAAGATGAAAGCTCACTATTGAAATCCTTAGAAGCCTTCCAGGCTTTTAAAATGCCATCTAAGGTGCCTCTATACGGCCATCTAACATGACAAAAATGCCCCAAATTCTGCCAAACATAATGGGAAAAGGATCACTCAAAAAATAGATGTGCAAAAGACTCCTCCCCACACCTGCAAAGGTAGCATCTTGAGGCCAATCTCAAGCCTTTTAATTTCAGGATGTCATCAAGTGGAAGCAGGGAAAAGATATATATATATATATATATATATATATATATATATATATATATATATATATAATCTTTGATGAGTAGTATTTTTAAAAATTTTAATTTACTACAGAGCTACAAAGATTTATAATCAATTAAAAATATTGATTAAGAAAATAGAATAAAAAATATTAAATTAGATTCAAATGATGTTTTAACATAAACAATAATTTTTAAATTTTGCCCCAATCCTTAACATTTTATGACTACCTGATTAAGGTTGTCAAAACAGCTCTTTGTTCATGAACGTCTTGTGTTCGGCTCGCTAAACAAACAAGCCGAACACGAACACACTTTTTAAGCTCGTAATATAAACGAGTCGGACACGAGCTGAGTCTTGGCTCGCTCTTGTTCGGCTCGTTTACACCCCTAGCCGCACCTATAACTATTACTTCTAGTTCGAGCGACGAGCTTCAACCCAAGAAACATTTCTTGGGCATTTATAGCTTCGATTTTCTTGCTCGTGGAGCCGAGCTTCTAAAACGAACCAAGAAAGGTAAAAAAAAGACGCCAAGAAGATTTTCAGTGAAGTTTTCTTGTGCCAGTGTTTCAAGCTGAGAGTGGAAGTCACGCCGTAACAGAAATCTTCACGTACAAATTTAATTTTTCTATGTCTCTACATGTAATAAGCATTATTTGAAGATCTCCATACAAAAAAACCCCCATTTTTTTCCAGAATTATTTTTCAATGAAACCATATCCTAATTTAGGAATTGATACTGATTTGAGAGAAAATTAGTTTCAGGTATTCTGATGATCAATATTCTATTTCAAAATGGTTGAAAGTTTGGTTTTTTTTAAAAAAAATTGTCAATAGCGTGGTTTTATTTTAAAAAAATTCTGACACCGAACCTTTTCTTTTAAAATGAAAAAAAGTGGATCTTTTGTAAAATAATGACCGACAGCATCTTTATTTTAAAAATTGTTGATGATGAGCCTATTGCGAAAATGTGGTTTAGGTAGCATGCTTGATGGTGACAGCAGCATACTTCATGACATGATACACCAATACAGTGACACCCTCCTAGTTATCTACACTTGTCGCCATTGTTGCCATGGAGATAGCTCTGCAAGTCAATTTTGAGATCTCGCCAACATGATCCATTGCCGCCAAATCATAGAGTACAGATGGCCTTCATAAGAGCCAAGTTTATTAGATTCTAATCATGCTTGAGCTAGTTTTTAGAGGAATTTGATTTCAATAAGCATTTTGCGGAAACAAAAATTCATCCCTCGTTGATATGGCTGTAAACGAGCCGAGCTTAAGTGAGCTTAGGCTTGGCTCGTGTTCTTAAGCTTGACTTGTGTTCGGCTCGTTCGAAATAGATCGTGTTCGAAATTGGCTCATGAATAGTGTGTTCGTGTTCGGCTCGATTTAAATATTTGTGTTCGTGTTCGGCTTGAAATTGGCTCGTTAAAATTAAACTGAAAAAAATAAATGTAAAGTATGAAATTCGAACCAAGACCAAATATATACAAAATAAGGGATTAACCGCATTACCACATGAGATGTTATGATTTAAACTTAGATATAAATATATATATTATTTCGAGCTAAAACGAGCCGTGCACGAGCGAACAAAGAAATGTTCGTGTTCAGCTCATTTAAAATTCGAGCTTTAAATATTTGTTTGTGTTTGACTCATTTACTTAACAAACGAACCGAACACCAGTTACTTAATAAGTCAAACACAAGCAGTTTGCAAATAACGAATTTGTTTGACAACCCTACTTATTGAGGCTAATTTCACTCAAAATGAATTTCAAACCGTATTCTTCAAATAAATTTATNNNTAAATTGATAGAAAATACTACATTCTAAACCTACAATTGTACTAATATTCATTATTTCAAAAAATATAAATAATATACGCATAGCTAAAAGTAAGAAACTTAAAGAATTAAATCAAATTTTATTTAAAATAGTCCACTCTGTCTGACTCAAACTAACTCTTCTTTAATGATCCACTCTTTCTATGTCCGTCTCAAACTAAGTTGGTCGGCTATGTGTGTGGTCCTAGGTCGTCCTCAATGGGCCTCATGGAACCACGTCACCTCTTCCGCCAACAGTAATATAGTAAATGTTAGTAAATAAATGTCTAATTAAAGTAGATGTTGAAATGTTGAAAATAAATGTTGATCCACTCTTTAAATGTCTAAATGTCATTTACTTACTAGCATTTTGAAACATCAAAGAGATGACTCACCCTCTGCACCATTACAACAGAACAGAAAGTTTCACTGAGAGCCACTTTCGATATATTTCCCAACATTACAATTCAACTAATTACAAAACTGACCTTTAACGATTAGAAGATGCATATCAGCTTGATACAGGAAGCCATGATGAAGCACCTCTTGATCTCTGCTATGGCTTTCTGGGACTTGAAGGAATGGTGGAATAGATCGGCATAGGCTGCGAGGAATGGAAGAAGAGGCATACTGCTGAGCAGTCATCGAGTGCGATGCCTCGCCTCTTACGCTTCCATGCATGAACGGCATATTTAACGAGCTGCCGAGCTGATTTTCTTCTATCTTTGGTTGATGATACAATCTCTATTGCCTCTTGGTTGGACATTACATCCCAAACCTGAAAGGAAACAATCCAAACTGAATGTTCTTTTGAGCAATTCCATTCTAAACAACTTCTAATCATGCTTGAAGAAAATCAAGAGTAAGCCTCATCTGAATCACAATAAAATTTTAAGAAAATAAAAAATTGAGGAAATTCATCGATTGCTAAGCAAATTCACATCTAAATAAAATGATATCCAGTGATTCTAATGACAGAGTAGATGTCATTTGAGATTCAGAGCACTTGGAGCGACTAATTGGGGAGAATGTAAAACAGAAATGAGGGGTTAGATAGAGTTTGGGCTAAATATAGCAATTATTAAATCTATTTTCAGCTAAAAAATGTATACATCAAGGTCAATCACTTGAACTTTGCTTGATCATGGTACTATTTGTTAGAATATCTAAAAAATAGAGGGGCCAAAGTTGAGATGGATATACAAGCGCAGGAAGATTCATGTTGTAGTGTAAGTGGGTATTAATTTTCATTCCTTCTTAAAAATAAGAATTTTTAGAAGTTTACGTACCCTCAATTTATCATTTTGCCCTATCCAAAAAATAAAAGACTCAACTCTACCATCTCTCTGTTTATATTTTTCTAACAATTTAGATTCTTGTCAACTTTTATTTCCTTTCATAAATTTAGTAACATTATGTTTTTAGTTATTTGTACTTTTCTAAAATATTAATTATATGCATATTTATTCATTTTATTATTATTTAATACCTAAAACTTTACCCACCTTTAAAAAATGACCGGTCTCGCCTCTATTTAATCAATAATCCACAAATACAATGAAATACATACAGTTGAATTTCATGTAAGATATCTGAATGGATAGAATTTGATACTGCAAATGGTCTTATCGAGCTGCCTCCACCTACATTCAAGAGAAGATCCAGAAGGCCACGGACAAAGCGATGCACCAATACTATGGATGAGAGTAGAACATGTAACACTAGAACTTGTTGTTTGTGCACAAAAATAAAGCACAATAAGTCTACATGACGCATAACCAATAAAACAATAAGTCTAACTTATTTAGTCTGCTTTTTGAACTTTCTTTACTTTGTTAGTGAAACTCTCACGTACTAATAAATAGTCTGAAGATATCATGGCCAATGAGTGACATGGGCAACAATGGGTCGGTAATACTTGTCATCATCCCCTTAGCTTTGTTAGATTCTAGTTTTTAATTTGCTCCTATGATTATCTCATGAAATAATGTTTTATTCCTATTTATTTTATAACAAAACTTATTTGATCTATGATATTCTTGTAGTGTTTTAAAGTTTTTAGTGATATCAGAATCTTTTTCTTTCATAATTTTTTTTGTATTAAATTTCTTTCATATTTTGCATTAGATGAGCATATATATATATATAGCATGTAATTTGTGTCAAGTTTCTTGTGAGCATATGATTACGTACTTTGCTAGTGCATTCATGAGTTTTTAGAGGATTATTTTCATGCATGTAATTTAATTTCTTTTATTGAAAAAAATTTATCTATTTAGTTTCCATGATTCATATGATAAATGACAAGTATTTTACATACAGGTATCATGGCTAAGAAAAGACTAGACATCACCGTGGACAACGGGGAGACAATGACAAGGCTCACCACCAGCAGATATACATCCTGGCATTATTGTTTTATGTGGCTCGCATCGAGTTACACATTCCGACGCATTCTTTTTATAAAACTTTATCAACTTTGAGAGAATGACTTTATTTATATTCTATATTAATAGAGTACAATTCTAAAAGCAGCATCATATTTGGTCATAGTTAGGGAGTGGCCGATCAAGTGCCCCTAATTCATAAAGAGTCTACGTTAGGTTGATTTGGATTGTTGTATCAGACATCTACATTATATCAAGCTTCATCATCATTTGTTTTGTGTATTTGTGAAGTGATTGTCGTCTAACGTGAACCCATTTCATCTTCCTGTGAGCGACATGACTGTTACGCTACAGGATATTGGGATGTTACTTGTTGTGTTCATCGACAGACCAATGATCAATCAGAATATAGTGAGGGTTGGGCGCAGGTGAATTTCATGGCCTGATTGTTGCAAAAAACTTCTATATGATCATCTTAAACTAGGTCTCCAATATCACACCCTACTGATCGAGAGTTAACATCAACTGTTAGGAGGGTCAAGCATAGAAATGTACATCCATGCCTCTCAAATGACTGCAAGGAACTTTTAGTCATGATTCTTATTTTAAGGTAGAAAATATTATGTTTCAGAGGCACATTCGTGTGTACATCTTATTCATATTATGTTATTTTCTGCTGTTTGTTGGATGCAAGATCCATCATCTTTATCGTTAATGGAGAATCTTGAAATTTTTTTTTTTAAGTTACTCATTGGGTGGTGCAGTATTAGCCCGTCAATATAGATAATTGAAATTTGCTATGAAATCAAGTCGGATGTCATGATGTCTACACTTTCTACCAATTTTGAGCTGGGAGCATCTACATGTTAGCGAGCAACATTTCATGTGCATACCCTCAGTCCTTGGAAAGGAAAAGCCTCGAATTCCGATACACATTGTCTGATTTTAAATAAAAAGTAATATTTTTGTTTATTTACTTAAAATCAAATAATAGGTGAAATAAGCATTCCGTGCAAAAAAACTTATAACCAACATAAAAGTGTTCAAATGAGCTTAACGGGTTTACGTTAGTACATTCTTAAATGTAAATATAATATTTTATTTGTTTCACTCTTGTAGATACATAACAAATTGAGTTAGGAATTTAATGTCCAAATTATATGGGTGGTGCCTTGTAATCACCAAATATTGATACCAGCGGCTACTATATGCACTACAAAAAGGGAGATTTAGCGAGCATGTGTTCCATTAAGTGGAGAAGAGTTGAGTGACACTTGACAGCACCATTAGACAGTTTGGTAAGGTTTAGCTAATAAAGGTTAATTTCACATATATAAATGGTAGTGGAAAGCTAGATATGAATTGGATTGACTATTATCAAAATTATAAACAAATGTGGAGAATAGACATTCTTTCTCTATCCACTATGATAATATGAACATTGATGTAAGTAAAACACATAGATAGAATATATGTTGTTATAGATATTGGGTTTCTTTGTACTTGCTATAAGCTCCAACTTGAGCTCCCACGCACGACTAATGATCCAAAAGCACTAGATGAAAGAATTCTGGTATTAAAATACATATTATCAAATGTTTAAGTTATGAATTAATGCTAATAAGTTTAATTTGTTTATAGCGTCATCATTTCTTAAAAGCAGAGTTACTTCAACCATCATTTAGGAGATATGATGACAACCCAATTCAATAAATGATATATGCATTTGAGGGTTTCTGAGATAAGTTCGTTTACATATACATATTATACATAGTCGTTACAAAGCAGAGAGCATTGCAGGGCAGCCATTCACATCAGGCATTAAATTCTCTAGCAGTTATCAATGTTGTAACAGTCTCTTATTAATTCCAGTCCATCAACTGTCCATAACACAGATTGATTGCAAGATGCACACTCATTCATTAATATACAGTGACTCTAATCACAGTAGCAAGTGTCATGTATAATATCACATTATCAAAGTTTACTCCCACTTTGAATGAGTGGTGCAATTTTCTCATTTAGATCACCCTATAATGAGCAATTTTGGATGTTTCCCCCAATTCCACCTCAATAATCATCATTCATGACACAAACTGATTAAATGTCATAAACACACTAATTTAAGAAAGATAATCAATAACACCATTTAAGAGATCGGCCAGTTCATGCACTTAAACATTGCACACTGAGTATTGATCCAATACCTCCAAGAAGAATAGTTTTAAATGTTTCCCTTGATTTTTCGATTATTTTTATGGGCAATCTTGGTTGTCTCCCCCAATTTTGGATGTTGACATGCTTAAGTATTTCAAGTTGGTTTAATTTCGCAAGCACAATGTCGCACTCCATCATCTTCAAGAATAACTAACAAACTAACCATGGGAAAGAAAGATTCTAGAGAATATCAGAACGTAAAGAGAAATCCAAGAAACTCTAGAAGATTCTACGATATTCTAGAAAAAAACTAGAAAGAAAGAGAATATTCCAAAGAATTCTATAAGGTTCCACATAATTCCAGAAATATGCTAAAAGAAGCAAGTTTCAAGAGAACTCTAGAATATTCTGAAAAGTTCTAGAAGCATATATCTGTAAAGAACAATGTAGAACTATCTAGAAGATAATATATTCTAATGTAATATAGAAAGTTCCCTTAAGCTTGCGGAGGATTATAAATAGAAGTCCCTCCCCCTCATTTGACTCCATCCAAGAACCATCTTCCCATGCATTCAAGTGTTGTAATCACACTTTCTTAGTGAAATGTTTCTTTCTTCAATATTTCTCTCTACTCTTCTTCCTATAGTGTTATGTGCTTACAAATCCAAGCATTGTGAAGGTTAAGCTAATTTATTGCCAAGAAAGGGTGTTGAAACCGCACAAGTGAATTGAGATAAGTTAGTTCGTGATAGTAGGCTGCAAAAAAGTAATCTGAAATGGTTTATTAAAAAATTTATTCTGACAAAATCGTCAAGTAGTTGGGCGACATTGCCAATGTGGCATAGTCGCCTTGCCACATGGTGATTTTGTCAATTTATACATCTTTTAAATTTTTTTATTTAAAATATTAAATTTTTTAAAATGTTATTTTTAATTTTTTCATAACATAAAAATATATCATAATTTGGATCAGAAGTACTCCAAAAAAATTCTAAAATTTTGCCTCAAACAAACTATTTGTTTTTACACTCTGTGTGATCATCAAAGAGGGATGGAACTCTGCATGATCTGACTTTTCTAAATTGAGCGGGTTGATGAAATCAATATGAAGGCTGAGAAGTTTCATCTGATAATTTCCAGGTCTAGAGTGTTTTACGTTGACTAATAATCAAAATTAGACTAGTTTCAATATTATCTAAATATGAGCTATCGAAAATCACTCAATTATGAATTATGGCATGAGCTAAATTTAAATTGAAATAAATGCCTCATTTATTCAATATCTATTCTTAGCATACTCGCATAAGAAAATATAATTTTTTTATGGCATCTTTGTATATCAATAAACACTGTGTGATTTCATTTTTACTCTTAGAATTATAGGTTTAATTTTGATGTAAACGATGTAAAAGATTGTGCAGAGTGGCGTCAATATTTATTTGAGTGAGCCTAATGAACTCAATTAGGTTTATTTTTAATAGATGCAACAAAAGGACTTTGGATCTTTATACTTTGTTTATGAATTTTTATTAATCAATGGTATGCACAAGTTGTTTTGGTTAAAAAAAAAGTATGGATTTAGTACGTTTTGATAAATTTATTTCTGGCAAATATCAGCAATTTTTTTTAATAAATATGATTTATTTTATTATTTTTGTAATGCATCGTAGTCACCTCATCTGGTTGTTATCCTATAAAATTTTTGGCAATTGTTGTGGTGTGGCATATGACTTAATACATCGATATCCTGAAAAACAAAAGTTGATGTATACTTAACCCAAAACCAGTTTTTATCGATCACATAGCTTTCCTACACAAATTTATTAAAACATTACTGTTAATTTTATGAACAATCTCACTCATTTTCATTGTTCCAACTCTGATAACTCATTCGTTAAAAGTTTTCTACAAGTATAACAAACAAAATCTCATCCACACTGCTATGCACCATATCTATTTTATGATACATATAGCAGTCAAATGAAGATTAAATCACATAATAAAAAAAAAAATCATTTGTTGCAAATGAGAAAATTACTAAAATTAACTACAACATCAAACTGGGCAGAACAAAAATAGCAAATATGACTCAAGCATCTTAAAAAATAAATTACTTACACCATCCGTGGCAAGCACAATAAACTGATCTCTTCCAGATATAAGCCTTTGAGTCACCTCAGGAACAGATATAACCCCAAAGTCCTTAACGCAATAGTCTCCAAATGCTCTCGACATAGCCAGCCCAGGCATTTCTGCATTAGGCAGCCATATCCTATGCACACCAGGTTCATCTCGTAAGCAGAACACACGGCCATTACACTGCTTAATGCGTTCAGCTTCCTCTACAAGCACAGTGCTGATACATTAGTTATTACTAGCAGTAAGTTTGAATTTTTGTTTAATCGATTATAAAAAACTATTTTTTAAAGACTTAAATCAATGATTTGGAGAAGGTGAAGACTCACGAGGTAAATTAGGCTTAAAATCAACAGTAAGTTGGACGGGAACCAAGCGGCCATCATCAGCTCTAGTGGCCATAACAGCACGGGAGTCCCCAACATTAGCTATCACTAAGAGTTGGCCCTATAGATATTTTGACACCCAGAAATGCTGATCAGGTTCTGTTAGAATATTTCTAGGAAGTTATATTATTTCAGGAGTGAAATTTATAATGGATAAAGCAATCTATAGGCATCGGCATGATTTGAGAATTATACTAAAGGAATGG
Organism: Phalaenopsis aphrodite; assembly: GCA_003013225.1. Lineage (NCBI taxonomy): Eukaryota > Viridiplantae > Streptophyta > Magnoliopsida > Asparagales > Orchidaceae > Phalaenopsis > Phalaenopsis aphrodite. The sequence goes on from NEWO01000025.1 coordinate 3,516,153, forward strand.
AAGGAAAGTTTATTCAGAAATTTAATTTTTTGTAGCTTCTAGAAGTCTTTATAATAAGTCAGCTCTTTTAAGGGTTAAAGTTGAAGAGTCAAAAGATTATTCAAGATTAGAAATAAAATATGTATAAAAAAAGAACAGAAAAGCATGAATGAAATCGAACTGGATTTCTTCTTGGAAAAATAGTTCATTTTTCAACTAAGATGAGCCCTTTGAAAAAGAAAATAATGAAACATACCAGGGTATATTATCTCCTACTTAAAACTGATAAAAAAATACTTGTATATACTTTCCCCACCCGGCAACCCCACACCACACACACACTATAATAAATGTAGGCTGATGTTTTAAACTTCATATCTATAATAAATGAAATCAATACCACAGCCAATCAAGAACTTCAACACCGAATATAAAATTTTGATAAATATAAGGCATTACCATGAACATTGAACCTTCAAACTGGGTTAGCAAGCTGTTGAACCTTCAAACTTTTGCTGCCTGAATTGCTAATCTACGTTGCTAATCTTTATATTAGTAAAGTTGAAAGCTTTATCAAATTTAATTCTTGTCTCACGAATTCCACACAACTATGTAGTAGCAATGCATCCACATGGCAGCCCAGGGTATTTATTGAAATGCAAATTATAATTATTAAAAAATTTAACTGGTACTCTTATCTAAAAGGACCTTCAATTTAGAAGTTTTCGTTTAGATACATCTTGATACAGAAAAATAATTCATTCACACTCACGCATGGCAGGAAACAGAGAAGCAGAGGCAATAAATGTATAATGATTAATCAATGCAAAAAAAATAATAATAAATACACATACATAAATAACATACATAAAGATTGTCAGGCACAGTAAAAGCTATAAATTGAAAAATAGAATCATATATTTAATTTAATCCCAACCTGTTTGACAATAGAGAGAGCAGTGGTGCCACTATTGAAGGAATCTAGCTTGGGATCTTCTTCAAGCTCCTTATCTATCGCAGCACAAGATCTTATAAATGACTCCTTCCACATTTCAGAATGGCAAGTGCTTGGACAATTATCATCAAGGGAGCTCAAAGCAAGAGTTTTCTGCCAGTTGCAGAGCAGAGATGCAGGAAGGGACCTCCGGACCTTTCTAGCCACGTGGTGCCCCCAAGCGCCATGTCCATCAAATATCCCACAGAATATCATGTCTTCTTGAGATCCAAATTCCTGAAAATCAAATTGAAAAATCACACAAATATACTTTAGAGAAATGTTTCATCTAAAAGCAAACTTAAGAAATCAAACTTTATGCAAACTAATGATCAAATTTGACAAGCTGAGCTCACAAAATCGGGTAACTTTAATAATTCCAGTAGAATACTGAGCTATGTGGTTTAATTATTCGCGAGCAATTATAATTTGCAAATGGTGCTGTAGGGTTGCATTAAAGGATGGGCTCAAGATGGAATCATAGAAGCTTCAAAAATCAGCTCAAAGTAAACTTTGAAGATTCATGTTTGCTCTTAAAAGAACAAAGAAAAGGAACTCGTGGAATCTTAAAATCACCAAGTGAATTAGAGATTCCAACTTATCAGCCAGCAAGAAATTCAACGCCAAAATAGCATAAAAACTCACAAAAAAATCCAGAGATGAAATCAACAAGAAGAATAAATGAAAGAAGCGATTCCAAAATCGATAAAAATAACATATTAAATTTTTTTTCTGGATTTTAGTAAAAAAACTAAAAAATGAACTATACCTTCGTTTCCCGGTCGAATTAAGAGTGAAGAAGCAACAATATAAACTCAAATTGGAATCAGACAAGCAAAAAACAGATAGAACCCAACTCCTCATAAGATTTAAACAAGAAGAACAGAGTACAACCTCACAAACAATAGAACAGTCCTGGTTAATCCCCTTCTCCCCTCTCCGCGAGCAAGCCGCCGCGAAGCTATTCGATCTTTCCCCACAAACCGTTCCCGAATTCTTCAGAATCAAATTATTCTTCCTTGCCTCCATCAACAGCGCATCCGCCACATCTCTTCCCTCCTCCACCACCTCGCCCCACCCTCTACCGGAGTACAGACCCCTCGCCCACCCATTTATCAACGAAAATAGATCCTTCATGACGCCACCACCTCAAAGCAATCTAAAAAAACCCTAGAAAGCTAAAAAACTCTCCATCTCATCTTCACCCCAGGAAAACAAGAAGAAGAAGAAGAAGAAAGGGAAGAGTAGAAGCACTTGGTTTGGAGTGAAGCAAATAGGAATCTGAGGATTAAAGTAAGAACACTATCTCCGCCATGCGAGTTGGTTTTCTTTCGCCGGGACCTACTTCCTCCATGGTCGTCACTTAGTCCACCGTAGTAGCGACGATTGCAAATTACCATATAACTGAAGTGCTCGAATCCACTGGTCGCGATATCCGATTTATCGGTTTTTAATTATCGTCTGTAATGAGATAAACCGTAGCGGAATCATGAGTAGTTAATTACTGTTATAACCTTTAGGTGGGGTCACGGGCAGCAGATTTCCGACATGGTTCAGCCGCCAGCGTGACGAGAGAGAGGGCAATAATTTTTTTTGGCGGGGAATTCACGTATTATAGACTTGAGAAAGATATTATATCAAGAGTCCAATGAAATCACGTCACGTAGCGGTGTCCAATGAAATCACGTCATGTGATGGTGATAGAATAAAATAAAATAAAATCTATCTGATAACACAAATGAATATTTTTTTCTTAATATTCATTGTTATTTTGTATATTCAGATGTTATTGTGTATTATTTAAGTATTATTGATTTGTTATTGTGTGTATTATAACATTGAAAATAATATTATTGATATGTTATTGTGTTATTATAATACCGAAAATATTCCTAGAACATAATAACAATTGAATAACATACAATAATAACACCGAAAATAGCATTATTGATCTGTTATTATGTTATTATAACACCGAAAATATTCACAGAACATAATAACACGTGAATAACATACAATAATAGTACAGAATAACACTAGGGTAATATTCCCCTATGTTACAGGGTCGATTTTTTTTGTCACATCCACATGTAGAAATTTATTAAACTCACGTAACTCTATATGCGAAGTCCTGATGTAATATTTATACACTTTTTCATATATATATATGTGTGTGTGTGTGTGTGAAAAGTTGAATTTCTATATTCCACCTTTTTTTTTGTAAAAATAATATTATTGATATGTTATTGTGTTATTAT
>NEWO01000025.1:3529724-3547626 GCA_003013225.1 Phalaenopsis aphrodite
CAATTGTGTTCGAAATATAAACTAGCCGAACACGAGCACTAATATTTTTTAACAAGCCGAACACAAACTGAACCTGGGCTCGGTCGTGTTCGGCTCATTTACACCCCTATAGCACACAATACTTGTGTATTTATGTATTTCACACCAAAACTTACATAGTTATATACATAGAACCCAAATAAATAATTTCACATAAAAAATAGTATTATCATCACTTCTTAAACGTAAAATATATATATATATATATATATATTTATGTATAAATTTATAGCACCAAAGTGCTTTATATGTAAATATAAAGCTTAGGTGTGAGACATGTAGATACATGAGGGTTGTGTGCAATGTATGTAAATTTCCTTTACATGCATTTTAAAATTCCTTTTTTGAAAATGAAAATGTATATTTAGCTAATTATTTAATTATAGAAAAAACACGATTATTCATAATAAATTGAAGGAATTGAGCTATTGAAGTATAAATTTCAAAAAAATACATAGTTACTATTGATCAAAGAAGATTTTGGAAAGAAACTTAATTGAATTTTGATCAAAATGAAGTTTAAAAATAAAAGCATTGCATATCTATTATAATACCTTTTTTTTTTTTCAAATTTATGCAAAGTTTTAAGTTTTTAGTGTTGTATTTATGGCATATATTATAATTAGGGGTAATTTTATCTTTTGACTTTATTTAGTTGTGTGTCCTAGTCGTTTTCTATAAAAGGGACTTAAAGGCTTGAAAGAGAGTTATGGTGAGATGTGTGAGCTGCAACCCATAGCATTTTTTTTTCTTTCATTTGGTGCTAGTGAATTCTTCCTCCCCGTGAATATAAGTGAATCAACTCAATGTTGCACTTCGTAAATCTTTTATATTTCAAGAAAAAGAAAAAAAAAGAATTTCAGAGATAAAAAAAAGAGGAATTTTTATTTTTTGAAATTTATTAGGTGAACTTTTTTTGTTGTTTTATTTTTTTTCTTTTTTCTAGGTATCAAGCTAAAAGAATTTTTCTAAGAAAGAACTTCCAACAGTGTAAACAATGAACGATAGCACAATGTCAGGTTATTCAACGTCTACTATAACGATGAAAAGTTGATTCATCATATTGTTACACATCATGTCTAAATTGATGTGATAAAATTCAATGACAAAAGAAACCGGCATGTGATGATGTGAGGTCATGGATGTGATATGTTCCATGAATTTGGGAAAGCAATGAATAATGAAGAATGTCTTGAAGAGATGTAGAGAGATAATGATTGGAGATGAACATGAGTGCATGTGGCTTGATCCAAAATTGTTTGACCTAGGAGATCAAATATGGGGTGATGATGGAGACTTCAGAAGAGAAATTGTGGAGGATACTGGAGAACAAATATATCTTGAAGAGCATGGAGAACTGTCTCTATATTAACTGTTGAATCTACATATTTCAGATGAGGGTTACTATTGACGAACAGTTGAATGACTTTACAAAGCTTTAGCAAGTCTATTAAATTTGGATGAGGAGGTTAGAGATGAAGATAAGACGCTCCTCTTGAATTCACTCCCAGACGAGTAAAATTTTTTTACTATTACACTCTTTCATGGGAATGATATCTTAAATTATGACAAAGCGACTATAGTTTTATTGAATCATGAGTTCTGCCCAAGGGACAAGGAGTCTGTAAAAATGAAATCAACTGAGACACTTACACTCCAACGTGATATATATGAGAAGAAGAAGAAGAAGAATCTAGCAAACAAAGGTGACAACAACGACGCTTCTCAAAAGCGGGGCAAGTCTCATGGGCGCAGTCTTGAGATAATATGTGTACTTTATATTTAGAGAATGAATATTTGAAGAAAGATTGTCTGAAGCTGAAGGACAAGGGAAAAAAGTTTCAACTGGGGCAAAAGTTAATATTATTTTGGAAAGATGTGAAGAGGTGGATTCAAATGTATCATTATCTACAGTTTCTCATGATTTGTTTACATATGATTCTTCTGTATTCTGAATACATGTGCTACCTATCACATTTATCCACATCGAGGGTGGTTATATATGTACAAGGAGCTGGATAGTGGTGTAGTGACTATAAACAACAATCAATTTTGTTGTAATATTGTTGTAGGTATTATATTTATCTGAATGCATGATGACACTGTAATGAAATTGACTGATGTGTAATGTGTTCCAGATATCATTAATTATTTATTGTCGTCAGTTGGGGTTTTAGAGTCCAAGGGCTATAAGGTAGTTATTGAGGTAGGATTTCTGAGGATATATTGTAGAGCAATGGTTTTCAAGAAGGGAGCTCATCATCACAATCTTTACTATCTTCAAGGTAGTACAGTGAGTCAACTGGTTGTTATTGTCGATAATTCTTCTGACACCATCACAGGCTTTGGTGAACAAAGGTTGATCAAAGGAGCAAGCATCTGTAAGCTCGACTATTGTGAACATTATGTATTTGGCAAGAAGACAAGAGTATCTTTTGGGACTGTCATCCATTGACCAAATGTATTTTAAAATATGTTCACATAGATGTTTGGGGTCCGGTGAAGTCAACATCGTTCAGTGAGAGGACATGATCTCTCTTTTTTTTATGATTACTCAAGGTATGTTTGGGTGTACATCATGAAGCACAAAAGTGGATTGTTGGGGATTTTTCATAACTTGGAAGACATTGATTGAGACTCAAATTAGTAAAAATATATAGTGTATTAGATCAGATAATAAGGGTGAATATATTTTGGATGTGCTAGAAAGTTGGGATAGAGCACCACTTCACTGTTCGAGAGACACAACAACAGAATTGAGTGGCACAATGGATGAACCAGAATTTGGAAGAGAAAGTTTGATGTATGTTATCCAATATTGGGTTGGATAAAGTCAACTGGGTCGAAGCCATAAACTATGTTTGTCACTTGGCGAACCGTCAGTCCTCTGCAACTATTAGAAAGAAGATTCCAAAAGAGATGTGGTTAGGGCATACTTATAGAGATTATGAGAACAAGAGAGTATTTGGGTGTTCATCTCAATACTACATGCAGAGTGATAAACTAGACCCACGAGCAAAGAAGGTAATCTTCATTGGTTTCAACCGTGGAGTCAAGGGCTTTAAGCTGTATGAACAGTCAGAAAGAAATGTTATCATTAGCAGGAATATTACTTTTGATGAGGCAAGCTTGTTGAAAAATAAGGACTCAAAGTAGGTGGTGAGTTCTGCTTGAGCCACAGATATGCAATAGAAATTAGAATTTGATTCAACTTCATTTGTTTCATAGAGTTCGTCCACTCCGACTCAGGATTCAATTGCAACTTAGAAGGTATCTGTTGATAGAGCTCAGGAGAAGGTGGAAGAATATATCAAGGAAGAGATTCTTGCTCATGAATCTTTTGTTACAAGCAGGAATATGCGTCAAAATATCACAAAATCAACTCGGTTAAGGGATCACATTGCATTTGCACTTTTAGCCACAAATGCAGAAATTCCTTATCACTACAAAGAAGAGGTGGAGAGCATAGAATGTGATCTTTGGAGAGTAGGAATGGATGAAGAGATGGAGAGATAGAGTCTCTTTGAAATAATGGTACTTTAAGGTTGGTGAAGCTTCCTACGGGAAGGAAAGCCATCAGGTATAAATGGGTATATGCAAAGAAGGAAGAATCTCATGAAGTTGATGTGTGGTCCAAAACAAGATTTGTGGCAAAAGGCTTTACAAAACAAAAAAAGATTAATTATGATGAGGTGGTTTCCCCATTGGTTAAGCATCACTCAATCTATGTTCTCTTTGCACGTATAGCACAATACAGTCTGATCTTAGAACAACTCATTATGAAGACTGCATTTCTACATAGGGAATTGCAAGATGATATCTACATGTCACAACCGCCGGAATATGGAGCATCAAAAGACTTGATTTGCAAACTAGACAAGTCTTTATATGGGTTGAACAAGTCACCACAGTGGTATAAAAAAATTGATTAATTTATGAGGGAATATGAGTACACGAGAAGTTATTATGATCATTGTGCATATTTCAAGAAGTTAGCTAATGATACATTCATTTATGTGATTATATATGTTGACTGCATGTGCTAGTCAGATTGAGATTGATATGATGAAGAATTCACTGTCCAAACATTTTGAAAATGAGTGAAGCTCGTAGAATTCTTGGCATGGAGATTTTTAGGGATAAGGCAGATCGAAAGGTTTGGCTTTTGCAAGGAGTTTATGTTCAGAAAGTGCTGAAGAAATTTAGGTTTGATGACTCAAGCAAGGTGGCGAGTCTACCCATTGCACCTTCAGTTCAATTGAAATTAGTGCCCAAAAGATGACTGAAACGAAAAGATATGTGATTGATTTCTTATGTTAGTGCAGTGTACAGTTTGATGTATGTCATAGTTTTTACTATACCAAACATTGCACAAGCAGTTGATGTTGTGAGCAGGTTCATACATGATCCAAGAAGAAAATAATGGCAGGCTATGAAGAGTATTTTGAAGTATATGAAGGGTACAATTGATGTTGGCTTGATGTTTTAGAGACAGTCATCTGTTATAGATTTGTGTGCATGCTACATTGACTTAGACAATGCAGGTAATATGGATAGAAAGAGATCTACCACTTGCTATTTATTCACATCAGTTGGAGATCCAGTCAGTTGGAGGCTAGTTCTTTATTCTACTAATGTTTTATCTACTACAGGGGCTGATTACATGGCATTCACGGAAGCGATATCGATGCAGGACCTATTCGATGACTTGAGAGTTGATCAGGAGTCTCTAATGGTGTTTATTAACAATCAAATGCAATACTCTTGATCACAAATAGAGTTTATTATGCGCGTACCAAGCACATTGATGTGAGATACCATTTTATTCCAGACTCGATTAACGACGACAAAATACCGTTGAAGAAGAGAGATACGAATGCGAATTCAATGGACATGCTTAAGAAGGTACTATCAGTCCAGAAGTTTACTTATTACAGATGTTTAGTGAACATCCAAGCTTGGGCTGATTGCACAGTCAAACATTTTGAGGAACTACCCGAGGCTTGATCCCTTCGGGAGGGGTGGTACACAAGCAACCATCTTAGTGCAGCTGAATTGGCATTTCAAGTTCATTTGATCATCTCTCATTTATCTGGAAGTAAGAGATGAGATGAAGATTATTGTATTTATGGTTTTTATTATAATTAGGGGTAATTATAGCTTTTGGCTTTATTTACTTTTATGCTACAGTCATTTGTAAAAGATACTTAAGATTTATGAGAGAATTATGATGAGAAGTGTGAGTTGTAACTCCTAGCCTTTTTAATTCTCCCATCCAATTTTAGTGAAATCTTACTTTTCGTGGATGTAGGTGAATCAACTTAACTTCGAATCACGTGAATCTTTTGTGTTTGATTGATGCTGTGCGAATTTCTTCATTCCCACATTATTTTCACGTAAAATTTATGTCCTAAATACAAAAATTCTTGTGCTTTAAGCTAATTTATAGAATTTCTTGTACGTGAATTTCTTGTGCTCTAAGATAAAACATCCTAAATTTAATATTTACATATATACTATTTTGATGTAATAAATTTATACATGAAAATATATATTTATATGAATGTTTAAATATAAATATAAAAAAAAACATAAAAAATTACATTGTAATTATGTAAATTCCACTAAAATAAATTTAAATCTATATCATTATGCAATCACACCTAATATTCTCTCATATTTTTTTTAAATGGGTGTGAAGTGGATATCCACTGAGTTTTCAACTTCTGACGCAGGAATCAATGGCCTTTGGATTTCGATATAAGGCCTACAAATTAGCTTCATCATATCCCTTATAAAATATAGAACTCAGGCAGGGTTGGGTGACTTGCTCTCCACATATTTTATTGGCTTTTATGGTTCCAACCGACCACTTGTAAGGTAGCAAAATACATTGAATTGTTTGAGGAAGATTTATTTATTTATCTCAAAAAACTCAAAATCAATCAAAATTAGCCGAATGGTGCAAAATCTCAGCCAATATGAGACCAATCAAAAGAGATGAGTCATTTCCCTATAACCATTGTAAACTAAGATCTGTCCATCTATGTGATATAAGTAAAAAGGGCAGCATATATATATAAAGTATACAAATGTCAACATTGATCATATTTATTGCGACAAAGTACACAAATGTTATTGTGCATGTTTCAACCAATGGTGGAGGTAATCTTCCTAAGAAAGAGTAAGGAAAGAAAAAGAAGTTAAAAGATGTTATAGGCATATATATGTACTAATGATCTTCCTTGAAGCCGGGGATCCCATTATAGATGAATAAAAGCCCCTTCAACAAATGAGAAAGAGATGTGTAAGTTCAAAGAGATTGTCAGCTTCATTATAAATGTTCAATGTGGGGTCATAAGAGAAGTTTGTTAATTTCAAACAGTTTCATATTTGGCCTTTCACCAAGAGAAAACTTAATTTTTTACGATGTCATGGTCTCTAGATAATAACATTAAAAGTCTGATTGAGATGTGAGGTCGAGTAAATACCCCACCTTTCATTGCTCTTGGGACAGCAATTTTTTTCCTATGAAATTAGGTGCAATTTTTTTTACCCATCTTAACATGATAGATAAAGTTGATGCAAATACTGTTAATGATCTTGATGCACCACTTTGTAATTTTAGTAACAATAAGGTAATATGATACTAAATTTTAGTATTTTATAAAATCTCATCCATTACTAGACAATGAGCTTTCCAGCTATCTAAGGCAAATATGATTTGACCAGTAAGTGATGTAAATGAAAAACTAAAATCTTAAATGAGAGAATAATTAAATTGATAAAGGTGATCCCTATTTGAGTATATGAAAATTCCAAGAGATTACAAAGAGTTTGTGTGTTGTGTTTTCCTAAGTGAAACTTATTGTGCATGTTGAAAAATTGATGTGTAAAAATATGTAGCTTAATGAAAAGACCTCATAATTTTCTTATGTTCAATAAGATTTGATCATTAGCTTTTCTGAATATAAGAATATCATTGGTATAAAGGAGGTGAGACCTTGAAGGCCAAATTGTTATTCTAAAAAAAACTGAGAAAGTTTATCCATGGCAATGCACCACAGAGAGAGAAAGAGAGAGAGAGAGAGAGAGAAGAAGGAAACCTTTTCCTAAGCTCAGTCTTGAAAGGAAAAAAGCCTTCTAAAGCTCTATCAATATAAATTGAATAAAAACCTTAATGATACAAATTTTGATCCAAACAATGAGGCAATAAAATTTTTTTCTTATTAAGAACCTTTATACTTGATAATCTCTAGACAAAAGCCTATTTTTTATTTCCAACTTAGCTCACAATTGACGTGAAGTGGAGCTATTCAAGTGAAGAGAATTTCATTTGCTAGTATAATCTTATTTGTACCACTCCACCTTACAAATCCAGTTTGAACAAGATGCACAATCACGGTCATTACAATCTTAATTCTATTTACTAAGATTTTTGCAAGATATTTTTAAAAGATATTGTATAGAGAAATTAGCCTATAGTCATTAATGTTGTAAACATTTTTATTCTTGGGAATGAGAGCAATGGCAATAGCTTTAACACATCTTCGAAGCTTTAGTAAGAAAGAAGTGTTTGACTACTTCACATACCTATTTACCACCCAAATGTCCCAATAGATAAAAAGAAATTCAAAATAAATCTATTACGACTTGGATTGCATTTTTAACTGTTTTCAAAATAATCTCTTTATTCTCTTCAGAAGTAACATGAGCACTCATTGATGGAAGGAGGTACAAAGAGAATGGTGTTAAAAATAAATAGAGTAATGCTTTGTTCTTCAATATTGATAGGAGAAAGAAAAAACTTTAAAGTGATCAATGGTTGCTTGATCACTCTCTACATGAGTATAGTAGTCCCCTAATTGAGTGCAAAGTTCCATGATGTGGTTTGAATTCATCATATTTCTTATTATAGAATAGAAGAAATGGAGATCATCCTCACCGCCATAAAACCATTTAACTTTGGCTCTTTGAGTTAGCAAAAAATATGAATGACATTGAGTTAAATGAGCCTTTTGCATGTGTGTATGACTTAAGAGTCTATTTGGCGGCCAATGGAATTATCATGAAGGAGGTATTTTTCTTACTCTTGAATGAGCCTCTTAATACAATCATGAATAGTATCGATTGACTCCATCTTTGAAAATTCAAAGCAACTTTTAAAGTTTTTAGTGTATTGCAAAGAAAAACTATGGGATCTTCATGTACTTGAGTGTTCAAGATATGAGAAGAATCCAATTTAAATTCGAAATTTTTTACCAAAAAAAATAAATAAATGAATATATAGTTTTTAGGTGTAAAGGCATTAATGAAAGTGATTAGAGGGCATTGATTTGAGCAACAAGGAGTAAGCATACAATAATAAATAAAAGGAAATGATTCTAACTATGTTGCATTAATGAAAACGCTATGAAGTTTCATACTGATAGGATTCTCAGCTCTACTATTAAACCAAAAGAAGTGCAAACTAGTGAAAGGAAAGGTCCATTAGCCTAGCTTCACAGATAGATTTATAAAAGTATATAAGCTCATGATCAACGATTGGATTGCCATTCACTTTTCAAGTTGGAATATGCAATAATTAAGGTCTCCCATAACAATCCATGGGCTAAAAATAAAGCTTCATATGTCACCAATATTCTATCATAATTTGTTGCACGTAAAATTGGAATTAATTGCATAAACCATAGTAAAATAAACTAAGAAAGCCCCCATTTGAAAAGTGCAATGAATGTATTGAGCAACCATCAAAGGTGGAGTAAATTGAGCTCTAGAGGTATTCCATTTACTCCAACTGCGGCCTGGGCTAGTAAAAAGAAAATTGTTACAAGTATTTTCATATGGGAATAAGTGATACAAGACATTAAAGAATGCATCATTTAGTGTTGGATAAATGATACTATTTTCAAGAAGGTATAAGTGGTCAAAATCAAGAGAGGATATATAAACCTTACAAAATTAAAAATTTTCAACTACAAATGGGGCCAACTTTGACATGATACATCCCTTCCTTTCATTTTCATCAAAGTCTTCCTTTCAATAAGGCAAAGACTTGCCCTTATATAAATATTTAATAATTCAAAGTATATTAATAAGCCTATTATATTCAAATGTGAAATTGACAAAAGCTTTTCAAATCATTATTATCATTACCATAGTTCTACTTAATCATAAATTCCATAGCATGTTACAAACAAATTTATGATAAAAACAAATTTTTAATAACTAACTCCATTTTTGGTTGCAAAAAAAATTATATAATTTTTCTTATAGAAAAGAGAGATATTATTACATAAAAAACTTTTTAAAACTCTCTTTTAAATTACTATTTTTTGGATTTCTATAGAAATTTGTAAATAAGTCAAAATTTAATTAATAGTAACCCACCTAGATATGAGTGGCAGTGGTACATATGAGCTAAAGGTAGTTCTCACCCCTTAAATGTAAATACAATTTAAAAAAAAAATCCCAATAATTATATAAGCTATGCATATAATGATGCATCAATGCTTTGCTTCTCTAAATTTCAAGTAAATGTTTTCATTCCCTTAAAATCCATATTCCACTAGGCCATATGACCAAAGCCCGAATTCAAAACCCCAAAAGCCTAGCATGATCGTCTAGTCAAAATGAGCTAACAAAGTCTCAAAAACCATATAATCTAATTTAAAAAGTCTAGTTATGGTTGAAGACAGCACCTAAATGATAGGCCAAATAAACTGGACAGATCAAACAAGAGGCATGTGACTATTGTAGAATAAATGTTTAGGTTGTTTTCGACTTTGCAATGTGGGCCTCGAATTTACGTCGAAGCTGGATGGATTGGTGGTAGAGATTGAGATCAATGCCATCCACATTCCTTCCTACGCGTGCCTTCAGTGTCACCTACAATGCAAGGATACAAAAAAGAAGAGTTTCCAAAAAATTTTTGGATGGGAAGAAGCAAAAGGTAGCATTTTCAAGTTAACTCCACATGAAATTGAGAAATTACTTGAAGTTAGTATGCTACACTCTCTAAATATATTCACAATATATATATATATATATATATATATATATATATATATATATATATATATATATATATATATATATATATATATGGATATATGGAAGAGAAAAAGGTGTGACGATATCCTCACTAGAATTTGGTCAAGATGAATTTTAAATCATTTAGGATTTGTTTGAGAGCATTTTTTTTTTAATTTTTAAAAAACATTTAATATTTTTTTTGCATGTTTAATTTAATTTTTTATTTTCAAATGAAAGCATTGAGATAAACTTGAAGACCCGATGGCCAATATGAGCACACTGACCCTCAGGTGCGAGGAGCACTATTCAGAGTTATTGAAACCTTACTTGGCCATCCTGTGGAATCAAGAGCTCGCCAATAAACTGATAGATGGAGTTGGTGCGGAAGCTTATGTCTCTCAAATCCTGGGTGTCAATCAAAAGACTGGCGCCACCATCAACTATGACAGCCATGGCGCTTTCAACATTGTAAGACTCTAGCCTGCATATCAAAATTTAAGCATTTTAGAGGTTGATTTGATTTTTTTTTTTTTTTCATGTTTATTTTCATTTTATTTTATTTATGTTTTCAATTGAAATAAATATGTTTGATATGCTATAACATTTTTAATTATTTTTAAAAATATTCAAAATAATCTTTAGAAAACTAATTAATTTGCTTTTGAAATAAAAATAAATAATAAATAATAAAAGTGATCCCAAATAAGCCGCTAATGTCTGTCTCACTGTTCCAATGATTGAGTACTGGAGATGTATTAAAAGAAGAAATTGAAAAAAAAAAAACCATTGACAACGAATGCAAGCTTGTTCAGTTTTCTACGCTACAAACTGATGAGAAGCACATGCACGAATCCACTAATGGATGCAGAAGTTCTTGAGGATAAAACAAATTACTCTATGCGGCATTACATGTCACAAACTGTTACTTCATGAAAAACAGAAATATAACAAAAATATGCACTTGTTTCATCAAAGAACGTAAGCTTGTTCAGTGAATGCCTTGCACGCTGACAAGAAGGCATGCAACGTTTTCTGGAGCTACTAAAATTAAAAGTCTGTATGAAATGGTTACAACTGTCTGTAAAAACAATCATATAAATATTGCAGAAAAAAATACTTTTGAAATCAGTTGCGAGTATTATAAATTTTTTCTCTTTAGAAAAAATGAAAATGGTAATTTTCGTCTTGTTAACATACTTTATAAAATTTGATTGTGAAAAGCTCCTCACTACAAAAATTTCACAAAAGTAAATACAATTTTATAGTTAAATTGAAATGTGACGGCTAAAGCTATGAAAAAAAATGATCCAAGATACAACAACAACAAGTCTTTATCCCACTAAGTGGGGTTGGCTACATGAATCATTTTCTCCATTGCGTCCAATTTAGTGTCATATTTTCATTTAATTCTAACAAATCAAGATCATTTTTTATACAAAATGCCCAAGCCTATTTAGGTCTACCTCTAACTTTCTTAATATAAGTTGAATATAAAACATCTACTCTCCCGACCAGATCATCAAATGGTTGACATGTCATGTGACCAAACCATATAAGATGACTTTCTCGAATATTACCTGCCACTGGGGCTATATCAACCCTTTCACAAGTACATTTGTTTCACATTTTGTCTCTAAGTGTCAAGCGACTCATCCGCCTAATCATTCTCATCTCAACAGCACTTAATTTAATTTTATGCTTCTCTTTTATAGGTCAACATTTTGTGCCATAAAACATTGCAGCTCTCACCACCATCTTATAATTTTTCTTTTTAGTCCAAGCGGTACTTTTCTATCACACAATAGGCCTGATGCATTCCTCCACTTCAACCATCCAACGTGAATTCTACTAATAACATACCCATCTCAGCAACACTTAAAAAAATTATCCCAATGCACTAGTAAAAAATAACTTCATGGAAAGCTAAAAAATAACATGATTTTAATAGGGATTTTTCTAATGGTGTAATAGCTTCCAACACTTAATACCATTCTTAAATTAGATAGAAGTAATTAACCTAAAACGAGGCATGGCTCAGTGGCCCACCTGACTCAATTCATCAAACCTCGTTAACAGGCTTCGGTTAGATTTTATTTCCTGGAAGCATAAGTAAGCCTACGCAGATCCAGTCCACAAGCACCATTGAGTTGGGTTTTCTTTGAAAATTATACCCAAACTATCTAACCCGGACTTTGGGAAGAGTTTTTCTTTAATAACAGGAAAATTTACATACACACCACACAATTCTTATGAATTTACATATCCAACACTTAAATTTTGATAGTTATACTTATAACACATTGGTGTCATAAACCTATGCATGAAAAAATGTATTTAACTTTTAAAAAAATAATAATGGTAGTATTTTTAATGTGATGTTAAAGATTGAGTGACATGCATGTACATATGAATGTTTGTGTTAGATACATAAAACATAAGAATTAATGCCCCTTCATAACAGCAACAATAATAAAAAGGGGCCTTTAAATACCTACCACTCATTTCCAATGTATTAACACATGGATCATCCAAAATTTAATTTTTACATACAGAGCACCCGATTCCTATGTTTTCGGCATAAGTTGGGTGGTTTGTACCTAAAAATTGAAGTTTGAGCTTTTAATATGTTAATACACAGGAATTGGATGGTAGGTATGTACCTCTCCCTGAATAGAAAACACAGGTGGTTTTCAAGATTTATGTGATACTGCCATAAGAGTGATGCCTTTAGGCCATCAAAGGTTTTGAAATTTTAAGGATACATGAGCTTTTGTTCATGTAGTTACATATATGCCGATATCGCCCACATGAATTGAGAAAATATATCTTAAGAAGTGTTTATTAGGGGAGCGTAGCTTTATTATTGCTAGAAACAAGGTTTAAAGAATGCAAGACCAGCCCTTCACAACTTAATTTCTACAGTTCCATGTAGAACATCAGGCATGATGTATATATTATGACTAGAAACAGGAATTAAAATATCAACTAACAAGCATAAATACAAAGAAAAATAGCTAAAGGAACTTCGTGAAAAACAAAATATACGGTCATGGGTACCAACTTTCCAGTAACTCGAACAGACTGCCCTTCCTTGAAGAAAGGAGAAGATGGCTCTAACTCCTGTAAACCAACCAGTATACCGGGTTTTATTATAGAGGACGCCATTTGAATCAAGATATTTATGAGCAAAACCTTGGAATGATCCTTGAATACAAAAAATAAAAACAAAAAAAAAAGTGAAAAGTTAATGAATTAATAAAAATCTATGAAGGCATAAAGTTGATAGTGGCAATATGACAAGCAACGGTAAACAAAGTTGAGTTTTGATAACTATTACCAAAACTATTTTGATTTCATGAATGTAAAAATAAACTTCTCACAAGAAACTTACATATGATTTGTGAGATATTCCACAGTGAAGGACACTAATCTATGTTAGCTTAACTAGATGTCGAGAAGAAGAGTTAATTTATATAACTTTTCATTAAATTTTCTGTCTCATGAATTTGACTCAGCATTTGGCAATGAGTTTGTATTTGCTTTGTACATCAAAATACACTTTCCATTCAATTTTCAATTTTCAATTTTCGATTTGAGTCAGCTTTCTACAATAAGTTCAAATGCAATTTGTAAATCAAAGACAATGTAATTGTAAGGGGTGTGCGCCTCTAGATTATCAACAGGATATTACATCCATAACAAGCAAAAACATTTCTCATTCCATGAAATTTCATAATATAATAGAGAAGAAAAATGCTCTTATGAGAATATGAATAACATACCCTCATCAAAAAGCCACAATCAAGACTAAATGCGAGATGAAAATATCTGATACAATAGCTTTGAAGTAAAAAATATTTTTATAAAAGGTTTGTTCTGAAACATTCATGTTGAACTATGATTCAAGAGATGGTAATAAATGGAAACTTTTGGTTTGTATACCAACTAAATGAATCAAAATCCTATAAGAACAAGCTTAAATTAATACTTTTGAAACCAACAACATTCATCCAATTAAAGGTTTCTTAAATGCATAGATGCAAAATAGCCATGTCTGTACGGTCATTTGCAACATCTCGATTTCAAAATAAATATATTTCTTCAACAACAGACAACAATGTTGCTTCACAAAATTTGAACGATAACGTAAACGAAGAAGATCATAAGACTTGAGAAGCAATAGTCCCTTTATCAATTGAAAGAAAATGTTAAAATGATCCCTTGACTCTTTGTAGGGGCCACTTTAGTCCCCGAGTCAATAAAATTACCAATTTAGTCCCCATATCTTTTTTAAAATAGTCCTCCATAGGAACTATTTTAGTCCATATTAAACGCGTATGGGAAATAGTTTGGCATTTTTATAGACTATGAAACTAAAATGGCCACATGTGAATAATTAGGGAACTATTTTGGCACTTTACTCGTTGAAAATATAATGTATTATTTGGCCTTTATTGCTATTATTATATTCACAAAACAGACACTTCAGTTTGTGCACTTTTCAAGAAGCCATAAACTGTTTTACTAGGAAAACAAATTTTGGATTCCCTCACTTAATAGCAAAACTTTAACTCAAGGCCTCAATGCCATAGTTAAATGTCATTGCTTGCACAGGGCAGCCCATTTGGCTCCTCAGCAGAACAACCCATAGGGTGCCATTTAGTGGCTTCGAAGAGATGCGATGTGATCAATCATAAGTCATTGATGTTAACTCAAAGAAAGATGTGGATTGTAATTCAATCTTGAGCTTGGAGGTTACGAAGGTACCGTTTCAAATGTTGGATTTAATAAAAGTTATCACTATTCAAAAAAATTATATTCGAGATCAATGCCCTCTAATATTTGCTTTAATGGCAGTTTTTTTATATCTGAATCCTAATCGTACAGGTGACAGTTATAATTGAGATTCAAAGCATGAATAAAGGCCAAAAAGCTTGCCCAAGTCTTAGCCACCCTCTCCAAACAAAGCTCTGATTAGTGACTACCACTAATGAGTAATTGATTGGGTGGACCCAAGTAAATAATGTTGGCGGAGCAGAAATACTGGAGGGAATAAATTTTTTTACCAGGGCGGGTTATTTCTATTAAGATAAGTGGAATGTCTCAAAAGTTCTACTGTTAGATGAGAAAGGGAATCATATAGAAATACATTTTTCTTAAACTAAACTGCTTATACAAACATATGTATGCCTATATATAGTTAAGAGAGGAAAGCGCTAAGGAAAAATACATTGAAGAAAAAAATTATCAATAATAAGTATATTAATAATAATAAATAATGCATTTTTTAGAAGGGTGAGCACTTGAACCCGGTCCCTTGAGATACTTCACATAGTTTCCAGCAAATATAATAAATGTTTGAGCACTAAAGAATGCATATTATAAATAGTTGGCATATACAATAATTTAGATATGGTAACAATTCCCTACAAACTCAAGATAGCAACAAAAATATGATGACGAATTTAGAAACAGTAGCGACCAAAGATGTAACCAAAGTTTTTGGTTGCATGTCCCAAGGCGAAGCACCCGCGCTTATTCTACCCGACTGTCCCAACATATATTTCTAATTAGGTGGCTGTCTAGTGCGCTTAGGTCATTAAAAAGCTCCCCGACCCATACGGGGAGTAAATCCTTTTGTTTGGAGCACTTCTAGCTTTGTAGTTGAACCTTCTTTTCTCCTTTTTTTCATCGGCATCCTTACCATTTCGACGGGTACAAGTCCCACCTCTTGGAGCTCTACCTGATAGTCATAAAATAGAGTTTCGTTCCTCTGACTTTAGAGCTACCGAGGTCCCCCATGGACGACGTAATTCACGTATTGCTGAAAGAAGATCTCTGAACGTGTTGGGTCGACTACCTTCACGATCATATAAACTTAAAGTCATAATGGCTTGGAATTACGAGTTTGTGCTACCTTGACATAGTTATCTCTATCTTTTAGGAATCACTTATTTCTTATTTTGACTACCTCTGTTGAGTCCTATTGTTTCCTTTGCCTTCGTTGTTACCATCCCAACCGCCTGATTGCCGATGAGCTGCCACCCTTTTTGGAATACAACGATTTTCCCGTCCTTATGATCCAGATGTGCTTTGACATATCAGGATTCCCCGTCGACATAATTCAATTATTTTGCAGGTTTCGTATGCCGATGAGGTCGTCACCCAGGTAGGGACCGTGAGAGACTCACTCTCAGCCCCATGACATAGAGGGGGCTCTGAAAACGTCAGAGCATTCCCCGAGATGGTCGATCGAGGCAAAAGTGATGTCGATCGTGCTGGAGCGGCCAATCAAGGCATAAGTGATGTCGACAGGGCAGTAAGGTCAGTCGAGGCAAAAAGTGATGTCGACCAGGTTGGGTGGTCGGTCAAGGCAGAAATTGAGTCAGGGCGGCCGATCGATGCAAAAGTAATATCGATCGGGCTGGGGTGACGAGTCAGTGCAGAAAGTGAGCCGCGACGGCTGGTTGAGACAGAAGTGATGTCGACCTGGCCGGGGCGACCTGCCTAGGAAGAAGTGATGTTGACCAGCTCGGGACGGCTGGTTGATGTTGAAGTGATGCCGACTGGATCGGGGCGACCGGTCGAGGAAGGAGTGACACCGATCAGGTCGGGGCAGACGCTTGAGGAAGAAATGTTTCCAACCAAACTGAGGCGGTCGGTCGAGACAGAAGCTGCAAGACTGAAATGCAACATGATATGGTTCAGTTGATCAGAAACGATAATGAACCATACTCATGCTAACGATCTCACAAAGGCGTCTACGGTTTAACACTTGGATGTGCAGCATTAACGCCTCCTGCTTTGGCGAGGTGCACGAGGAGTTTCACCTCCGGGTCTACAAAAGAGAAATTCTCTTTGATGTTATAGAATAGACTAGCTGCAAAGCTTTTCTCATTTCACAACTTCTCGTGATTTTGCAGAATGAGCTAGCTATAAAATTTTTCTCACATTGCAAAATCCAAACATTCTAACCCCTCCAAGGAAGGTTAGGGAAAGCCAACACAAGGGAAAATTGAGATTCCAACCCACTAGGATTTAGGTCTAAGGTTCACAAAGGGAGATCGCTCGGCTTGGCATAGAATTTGGCAAGTTTGAGATTCCTAACTCAGGGCTTCCTCTAGGAAATCAACAGTCAATTCAAGGGAGTGTGGCCGCGCCAACTCACCCCGTGTGGGCAACGGACCCACAATATCTATCCTAAACTATTCCTAGGACTAGCTAAGAAGTAAGAAATGTGAAGGGTTTAAGAAGATTATACTGGTTACTCAATGTCCGGCGAAGTTCAGGAAGAAACTCTCCTCAGAAAATGAGAGGACGCCCACGCTTTTTACGCTATGATGTCGTCGCCGCGTGCCGACGGTGAGGAGCTCTGACGAGGCTTCCGGCCGAATGGGAACAAAAGCCGGCAAATTCGTTGGAGGCTCACGTCATCGACCGTAAGGGAATGAGGAAGCGAGGTCGCCGGCGCCCCGGGTTGCCTGCCGCAAGGGAAGGAGGTCGGGAGGGTCGCCAATAGCACGAGAGAGGGAGAGTAAGCCTGTGGGCTGCTTACAGGCAGGAAGGACCTTCGGGCCAACTGTCTCGGGCCAAAAGAAGGCGGCGTGACGTGGTAACCGGCGAGGAGAAGCGTGGCGAGGGAAGCTCAGACCAAGAGGATGAGCCGGCCTGGTGGAGGAGGCTCACGGAGTGGAGTTGGCCTACGAAAGCATTGCCGGCGGGAGATGAAGCCGGTGAGCGTTTCGGTCTCGAGCAACCGGAAGAGGCTCCCGCGAGGGTCCCACGTGTAAGGGGGCTAGGGCCGGCGAGGTGGAGGAGGCTCACGGCG